>JACEEZ010024145.1:200000-202500 GCA_016584305.1 Chionoecetes opilio
TATCCAAAATCCTCTCAAAGTGCGTTTGGGGAAATTTGTTTACAGCTACCGTAGATAACAGTGAAGTCGCCAGTTCTACGTTTCTTTGTTATTTACAGACGTGTGGTGGCGTTAATACTTACATTTCTACATCCATGATTTCAGGAAAGTTAGAAGGGTCTATCTGGAAAGTCTGTGTCATTTTGTGTCTTCATCTGTGTCATATTAGGGCTATAAATGAACAAATTACAAAAATAAAACCGAGTGGCGACCTCACTATACCTACTACAGTAAAGTCGCCAGCTAGTATTTTAACCCAACAGTTGAGTCGCCACTCTGGGGAATTCAGGGAAATTAGAGGTAACGTAAAACAAGTCTCTATATATATTAGCTGCGGAAGATGCTTGGATATATAAAAATTCCTCTGCCAACGTGAAAATAAATTCTATTAAAGTTTGAAAGATCTGGCAAGTCTGCGTCCTGTCGCCCGAAAAGCTACTGTTTACTATCTGTCAGATATCTGATATCTGATATCTGTCATCGCGCGAAGAAAAACGTGAGAAGCAAAATGCGCAACAGTTATATTTGCAGATACAAAGCATAAAACAACGCTGAAACAGGGTAGATTATACAGTCATGACATAAACTACTGTGTAACATCTTCAGTGGCACATAAAAATCAGTAGTGATGCTATAATTCGTAATATTTGGCGCCTGGCGACATCACTGCAGGTGGCGACTTCACTGTTATCTACTGCAGTTAAGTAACAGGGGGTATTTTTCAAAATTTAGTCAACTTTTGTACAATTATAAGATTATTACTAACAGAAAAATAACTAGAATTCTGTATTTCCTTACTTTTTTATTTGATATAACTTTGCATACATCACAAAAAAATTGATGAAAATTAATATTATAAATGATCAATTTATCGTTGATGACGTCACTGATGACGTCACTAGCTTTTCCTCTGAAATCTATATACAATGATTGCTGGAATTTCTTGCTCTTCACAAGTAAGTAAACTTTTTACAGTTTTACACTTAAGAAAATTTTGATTGCAGTGTACGTTTTTACCTGCTAAAATACGTTATGACTATTTTGCTTGAAGATGTTTTTTGTAGCTGAAAGTCAATTTCATTCATATCATAATTTTTGTACTTTTCAGTCATGGCTGAGGAAGACTTCGATCCTGAAAAATGTGTGATATGCCTCAAAAGCTTCCTTGCATCAGAAAAAGTTGTGGTGGGTTGAAAAGGACTGAATACTGTGCTACATTACTGCAAACTTCGTGAACGCCCGGACCTGGAGTCTTATATTCCTAAGTGCATAGAACAAAATGTAGAGGTGTTGGTCCATAAAGATTGTCGCCGCTATTTTACTGACATGAAACGAAAAGTCACTTTCCGCGCTGACGAAGCGTCATCCTCAAATGCTCCTAACAAGAGACTCAGATCAAGCATGGAGCCATTTTTTTTATGATGATGATATGAAAGAATGTTTTAAGTACGAGTTGACACCAATACTTACGTCTCTATTTGACCACGGAATGATGCGGAAACCAAACAAGTCAGCTTTAGGTAGAGCCATTAGGCAGGATGTTTCAGCAGTCACACCACCAGTCTCATCATTTCATGTGCTTGACGGAGGCACACAGCTGCATAAGGTGAAGTGGCCACCTAAAAGCACGTACGAAATCATCATCAAGCATTATGTGCAGTTTGTCAATGGCAAGTATGGTCTATCTTGCGTGGTATTTGATGGCTATGACAATGGTCCTTGCATCAAAGATCATGAACACAAAAGGAGAGTAGGGAAGATATCTGCTAATGTTACTGTTGCATTGCAGAACAAACCTACATGCAACCAGGAAGCTTTTCTTAAGAATTCCAAAAATAAGTCACAGTTCATTTCATAACTGATACACTTAATACTTAATACATTTCAGTTGAGACATCCTGCACTAGAAACGAATTATACCCAATAAAATACTTTTTGTAGCAGCTGGAGTTGATATATCTGATATTTACTTTGCATGTGTGTTAATTCTTATATGTAAAACTAGCCGCAAAGCCGCCCTCCGGGCGGACTTTTTGGCTAGCTCCTGCGGAGGGCTATTGGTGGGCCTTCGGCCCACCAAACACAGACTCTCCAGATAGCCCCTTATAACTTTCCTGAAATCATGGATGTAGAAATGTATGTATTAACGCCAACCTATTCACATCACCCCCAACCCATTCACTCACCCATTACCCATCACCCCCCACCCATTCACTCACCCATTACCCATCACCCCCCACCCATTCACTCACCCATTACCCATCACCACACACCCATTCACTCACCCATTACCCATCACCCCCCACCTATTCCCTCACCCATCACCCATCACTCCCAACCCATTACCCCCCACCCATTCACTCACCCATCACCCGACACCCATTACCCATCACCCCACCCATTCACTCACCCATTACCCATCACCTTACATCAAGGTTTCCTCAATTCTCGCAACCCACTT
>JACEEZ010024145.1:212500-230000 GCA_016584305.1 Chionoecetes opilio
CCTCCCTCACTCCCTCACTGCGCTGCCTAGGGGGTGAGGGCCGAGCACCTGCCTCCCTCACTCCCTCACTGCGCTGCCTAGGGGGTGAGGACTGAGCACCTGCCTCCCTCACTCCCTCACTGCGCTGCCTTAGGGGCTGAGGACCGAGCACCTGCCTCCCTCACTCCCTCACTGCGCTGCCTAGGGGGTGAGGACCGAGCACCTGCCTTCCTCACTCCCTCACTGCGCTGCCTAGGGGGTGAGGACCGAGTACCTGCCTCCCTCACTCCCTCACTGCGCTGCCTAGGGGGTGAGGACCGAGCACCTGCCTCCCTCACTCCCTCACTGCGCTGCCTTAGGGGCTGAGGACCGAGCACCTGCTCTCCTCACTCCACTGCCTCCACTCTGCGCTGCCTAGGGGGTGAGGACCGAGTACCTGCCTCCCTCACTCCCTCACTGCGCTGCCTAGGGGGTGAGGACCGAGCACCTGCCTCCCTCACTCCCTCACTGCGCTGCCTAGGGGGTGAGGACCGAGCACCTGCCTCCCTCACTCCCTCACTGCACTGCCTAGGGGCTGAGGACCGAGCACCTGCCTCCCTCACTCCCTTCACTGCGCTGCCTAGGGGGTGAGGACCGAGCACTTGCCTCCCTCACTCCCTCACTGCGCTGCCTAGGGGGTGAGGACCGAGCACCTGCCTCCATCACTCCCTCACTGCGCTGCCTTAGGGGCTGAGGACCGAACACCTGCCTCCCTCACTCCCTCACTGCGCTGCCTTAGGGGCTGAGGACCGAGCACCTGCCTCCCTCACTCCCTCACTGCGCTGCCTTAGGGGGTGAGGACCGAGCACCTGCCTCTCTCACTCCCTCACTGCGCTGCCTAGGGGGTGAGGACCGAGCACCTGCCTGCCTCACTCCCTCACTGCGCTGCCTAGGGGGTGAGGACCGAGCACCTGCCTCCCTCACTCCCTCACTGCGCTGCCTTAGGGGGTGAGGACCGAACACCTGCCTCCCTCACTCCCTCACTGCGCTGCCTTAGGGGGTGAGGACCGAACACCTGCCTCCCTCACTCCCTTACTGCGCTGCCTAGGGGGTGAGGACCGAACACCTGCCTCCCTCACTCCCTCACTGCGCTGCCTTAGGGGGTGAGGACCGAGCACCTGCCTGCCTCACTCCCTCACTGCGCTGCCTAGGGGGTGAGGACCGAACACCTGCCTCCCTCACTCCCTCACTGCGCTGCCTAGGGGGTGAGGACCGAACACCTGCCTCCCTCACTCCCTCACTGCGCTGCCTAGGGGGTGAGGACCGAGCACCTGCCTCCCTCACTCCCTCACTGCGCTGCCTAGGGGATGAGGACCGAACACTGCCTGCCTCACTCCCTCACTGCGCTGCCTAGGGGGTGAGGACCGAACACCTGCCTCCCTCCCTTCATGTTGAGGACGACGACAACAATGCAAATATAAATGTTGACACGAAACTAACTTCCGGGAAAACACTTTTAAATGAAACTGCTATAGGATTCCCGTAGATTTCATGATGAGGAAAAAATAGCGTTAAAAATAAGTAATAAGTAAGGAATTAATTATTTGTTCCCTACATGCTTACTGAATGGACTAAACTAGATACGAAGAGCTTGTGTATAAGTCATTAGTTTGAGAGATCTACGTGGTAATGTTCATAATGAAGGTCTGAATGTTAGCAAGTCTGCAGCAATGACTCAGGAAACACTCCAACTACACTCAATACAAAACGGTAAAAATAGCTTACATGATTATTTCCACTGCGATGGCTAACAGTAATAAACCTCCAGCAAGGGAGGAAGAGAGAGAGAGAGAGAGAGAGAGAGAGAGAGAGAGAGAGAGAGAGAGAGAGAGAGAGAGAGAGAGAGAGAGAGAGAGAGAGAGAGAGAGAGAGAGAGAGAGAGAGAGAGAGAGAGAGAGAGAGAGTCTGGCAAGGTGTGAACAGATAAGGTTTTTTTTCTTCCTCTTTTGTTGAGGACGACACGAGGACTGAGGCAAGATTAATAGACATACCATCTTACTAGACACACTATTTAAAAGTCTATAGATCTTGGACTGAGGAACGCAGGCCATCCGAGGCTCAAGGCGAGCGAGGGCAATGAAGACGTGATTCCAACCCGAAGGACGAGGCGGCCGAGAGTTCAATGACACGGCGGCAAGGAGAAGCATGGACGCAGGATAACATTTTCAACAAAGACGAAACTGAAGGCCTTGAACGTGCACAGACTGAACCAGAAATAAATTGAAACTTAAACTTTGAAGAAAAAATAAATGCAAGATGGGAGAGAAGGAAAAAAAGGATGAGATAATGAAAAGCCTCCGAAGATAAGCAGGAGGAATGAAGGGAACGCGACCACAACACGAAGGTTTGAGTGAAGATTTCCACCGGCGACAGGAAATGCCAGAAACGGAGAGGATGACAGAGAAAATTAAAATGTCTTTGGCAAATATTCTAAGTTGGACGGCAATAGTTGTGAAGTTGAATTTGTAGATTTAAAAGCACACATTTAAAAAAGAAATAGGGAGAAACTGGTTCACAAATAGGGTGGTAAATGATTGGAATGGACTCAGCCGTCAGGTAGTTAGTGCGGAGTCAATAGGGAGTTTTAAAAGGAGGCTGGACAGCTTTATGGGTGGGGATGCAAGGTGGATGTAGGTAGTGTTAAGTAACAGGAACTACCACGTGTAGGTCTCCCAGCCTCTTGTAGCTTCCTTATGTTCTTATGTTCTTATTTGTATATTGTCTGTTAAGTATCAACGATATACATTTTTGCAGAGTTTTGTATTTTGGCAAGACTTGAGGCAGGACTGTAGACTTTACAAGACATGAGTTTCCTAGGATGGCTGTGAAGGATGAGGGGCTGGAGTGAGGTGAGGAAAGGCGTGTGTGTGTCCTTGGTCGCGCCAGAACAAAGTGATGAGACGCGAAGGCCAGTTGTTGACACACGTAAAGGTGAACACTCGTGGTAATGACGAGACCAGAAACCAAGAAAATAAATCAGAAAGAATACGTGATAGCAGGAAATATTTGCCTAAAATGATAAAAATAGCGGTTTTATAACTTTAATTTACCGTTAAGTATGCGATGGACAACAGAAGGATAGGCAAAGTAGGAGGAATTTCATGTTTTCTTGTTGTTTAATACGGGAAGTTGAGAGAGACAACGCGATACAATGGTACAGATAAAATTATTCATGTCAGCGTGTGGAATGATCGCCGCTACTCCAGACCTGACACAAGTACACTTACACACCTAAACTTTGATAAGCAGAAGGCAAGAAGTAAACAAAAGGTTGTGATTGGAGAAAAAACTCGTACATTAGATAATTGGATATCAAGAAAAAGTCAGGAATGTTTTGCCTCAATCCCAAGGCGGACAGGATGATAACTCTAGCGGTGCACCAACTGTCTGAATCCTTGAGAGGTGGAGTTCAAGGCTTCTTCATTAGAACATAAGAACATCAGGAAATAAGGAAGCTACAAGAGGCTGGGAGACCTACACGTGGTAGTTCCTGTTATTTAACACCACCTACATCCACCTTTCATCCCCATCCATGAATTTATCCGGCCTCCTTTTAAAGCTCCCTATTGACTCCGCACTAACTACCTGACGACTGAGTCCATTCCAATCATTCACCACCCTATTTGTGAACCAGTTTCTCCCTATTTCTTTTTTAAATCTACGCTTTTCCAGCTTGAATCTGTTACTTCTTGTTCTACCCTGGTTACTAGCCATGAGAACTTTTCCTACATCGCCTTTATTATATCCCTTTATCCACTGAAACACTTCTATCAGTCTATCTTTTATCTTCTATCAATTAGGTTGGCCAGCTGTGCAAGACCTTGGCGAATACTTATGTCTCCTTTCTCGCCAAAAGAAAAATGGGCCAGAATGTGCATTGCTTTACCGTCAATAAGACAATAGTCCCCACTGCACTAATGTCGCCAGGCGCCATATGTTACGTCATCACAGCGGAAATGGGCAGTCGGTTTGTGGAGCCGTGTGGAGCGTGCAGGCCTGTGCAGGTGGAGTTTGGCCTGGACTGGGGAGTGTATCTAGCCACGCCGGACAAGCGATATATGAAGACCACGGTGGGCAAGCTGATCCCAGACAGTTTTAACCCCGAGTGGGTCACCCTGGGGGAGCGGCAAGAGTGGGTCACCCTGGGGGAGCGGCAAGAGTGGGTCACCCTGGGGGAGCGGCAAGATGGGTAGAACGCGCTATTTTTGTAGGTAAGATTTCCTCTATCTAGGGTGTATTACTCTCTCTCTCTCTCTTTAACCTGTTTCTTCATTATATTCTTCGTGAATTAAAACTTTGTAACACTTCAAATCTGCTTACTTTTTACAACGACTACATAAATATTATATAAATCGCATTTTACAGGAACTACCTCGTGTAGGTCTCACGGCCTCTTGTAGCTTCCTTATTTTCTTATGTTTAGCATCACTACAGATTTGTATGTGCCACTGAAGAGGCATGCACATTAATTTATATTATGTACCTGTCTTCAGTGGCACATACAAGTCTGTAGTGATGCTAAAATTCGTAATATTCGCCTATAAAATATAAAATTCGCCGGGCGGCATTAGTGCAGTGGCGCCTATGGTGTTATTAACGGTAGTAGTTCAATTGTTGAAGATTTTCCAAAGTATAATCAAGATACATAGCGTACCTTTTCAGTTACTGTTACCTTGCAAACAATATTCAGGCATAAAGCGGCAATGTTCATTTATGCAACAACCCTAACGAGAAAACACAGAAGAACACATTGCAGAAATCATATTACTGAAAAAAGACAACTGTGAACAAATCCAAGAAAAATATATATATTTGAAAAGAATTTGAAATGCAAGACAAGTTCTGAAGACACGACCGCAAACATAAGATTAACCCCTTCACGCCCAGATCTTTCCTTTGCTATAAAAAATCGTCTTTTACTTTTTCTAGAATTACGAAAAGTAACTGAATATACCAAATTAGTTAGTCGACAAGGATACTTAACAGGTTGTATCTATAAAATGTTGCTTATATTCACTAAAAATCGTCTAATGGTAGCCAATTACAATGGAAATTAAGTTCTGGGTCTCAAGGGGTTAAGAGCAAGTATTGAAACAAATAAATGGGAGCTGTAGAAAAGGCTTATCCCAACAATTTTTTTATTTTTTTTTTTTTTTTTATTTTTACGTTGAAACCCATAGCACCTGTAGGCTATTTTATTATCAATCTGGAGGTTGATGATGGTTGGTCCTCCGCCCGTTCGTGGCACAGGCTGGATTTTTATTTATAGTGACACCTATGATGTTATAAGTGAAGGTACGTTTTCTGTGATGGTCTACCCTCAGTTTTTTAGGCACACGCTGCCACCTATTGCCCCTCCGCCACACTTGAAGTCGCAATCGAAGGAACAGGAATGCAGCATGCGGGTTGCTTCGGCCACTTGACGACGGATTTACAGTTGCTCCTTGGTGGGACTTGAACTCGGGACCTTGTGCTCACCTCCCAAGCTCTGGTCGACCACGTTCATGATGGCCGAAAGAGTTGTGTCCCCGGCAGGATTCGAACTCGGGACATCGAGCTCACCACTCCAAGACGCTAACCACTCGGCCACCGCCTCCCCTCTGATCCGATCTGATCTGAGTAACATTAGGACAAAAGTCTAGTACCAGAGTAATGAAACATTCTAATGAGTTACAAGATCAGTATCACTTTAGTACAACAGCCAGATTACCGTCAAACCACATGATGGAAAAGAAATAAATAAAATGAGGCTAGGAAGTGTTTTCATGATCCTCAGACAACCAGAGTCTCAGTGAAGACATTAACCCCTTGAGGCCCACAACGTAATTTCCATTGTAATTTGACTACCATTGGACGATTTTAATTAATATAAGCAATGTTTTATAGCTATGACCTGTTTAGTATCCTTGTCCACTAACTAATTTGGTATATTCAGTTACTTTTCGTAATTCTATGGCTAACAACAGACAATCTTATATAGCCAAGGAAAGATCTGGGCGTGAAGACAATAACGCGAGGCTTGAATGCAAAGAGGCGACGTTTTACAGGTAGGAGGTTAGATTGAAGACCATGAATGTTGTACAAGATGATCAATTTACAGTAAACCCTCTCTAATTCGAACTAATTGGGGGGAGACCTGGGTCGAATTAGCCGAAAGTACCAATTATCCGATGGTTACCTCTAACCCCTCCACGCAATATTATCCGAAGTTCTAATTATACGGGTTCGAACTATAAAGGGTTTAGTGTAAATCGATTTTGAGGAGTTTTTATCAGAATAGTCTTAATTCCGTCGTCTTGGGATTAACCCTTTACGCCCAGATCTTTCCTTTGCCATATACAAATTTATGTTGTAAGCCATAAGATTATGAAAAAGTAACTTAATATACCAAATTAGCTAGTGGACAAGGATACTAAACAGGTGATATCTATCAAATATTGCGTATATTCATTAAAATCGTCTCATGGTGGTTATATTACAATGTAAATTACGTTATGGGCCTCAAGGGATGAATTGAACAAATATGGACAACAAGGTCTGGCTGTTTGACACATTCTTTACATTCTTAGCTGATAAATGTTCGAGTGAAGACAGTGTGTGTAAAGTTATGACATTTGTGGGTGTCAGTTAAATCTAGCATTGTATTTTGCCCTCTACTACTCTCAGGAATATTGAATTAATTTCATGTTGGACAAAAGATACATTTTCGTTTTTGATATTGTTTCGTTTCTGTTACTTACCTGTTTTATATGTAGTATATATTTTGTTGTCAATAAACTACTACTACTACTACTACTAAGTGAAGTGTTTATGTTGGGTGCGTAGCGAGTAATCTTGTCTTCAGATGGCAAGCGGCAATACAATATCTCGTGTTATTGAGAAAGAACAGGAAACTCAAGAGGATACAGAGCGGGTCAACAAGTGAGATGAGTGAGGAGCAGATATAAAAGAAGGCGTCTTATTATAACGCTAGTTCGCCTTATCCTTTTTACGTCATAGGGAACTGGCTTATCAATAGAAAGTCACAAAACAGCCGCGTTATTGCCACCCTCGTAAAGCGATACCAAGGCACAGTAAACAGCAAACACTTTACAGGGAGACAGACGAGATACCAAGAGTGGCTTTTATCACTTAACCCCTTCACGCCCAGAGCTTTCCTTATCTATAAAAAATTGTATGTTGTCGAGCCATAAAATTACGAATAGTAACTGAATATACCAAATTAGTTAGTGACAAGGATACTAAACAGGTTATATCTATAAAAACATTGCTTATATTCACTAAAAATCGTCTTATGGTACCCAAATTACAATGAAAATTACGTTCTGGGTCTCAAGGGTTAACAACGCAAACATAGAGGAAAGTAACTCGGTCAATAAAGGTTAGATTTTTTTTCTAAACAAAGACACAACAAGTAGAACAAACAAAAGAAAGAACAGGTATTAAACAGGAAAAGCGTATATTTAAAAAGAAGTAGAGAAACTGGTTCACAAATAGGGGGGTAATGATTGGAATGGACTCAGTCGTCAGGTAGTTAGTGCGGAGTCAATAGGGAGTTTTAAAAGGAGGCTAGACAGTGTTATGGATGGGGATGAAAGGTGGATGTAGGTAGTGTTAAGTAACAGGAACTACCACGTGTAGGTCTCCCAGCCTCTTGTAGCTTCCTTATTTTCTTATGTTCTTATATTCTTATGTTCTTATATTATATACATTCTTATGCTTATTCTATATGCAACTCAAATGAACCCCAGACACAGGAAAGGCAACTAAAATTAACCCCAGACGCAGGAAAGGCAACTCAAGTGAACCCCAGACACAGGAAAGGCAACTAAAATGAACCCCAGACACAGGAAAGGCAACTCAAATGAACCCCAGACACAGAAAAGGCAACTCAAATGAACCCCAGACACAGGAAAGGCAACTCAAATGAACCCCAGACACAGGAAAGGCAACTCAAATGAACCCCAGACACAGGAAAGGCAACTAAAATGAATCCCAGACACAGGAAAGGCACCTAAAATGAACCCCAGACACAGGAAAGGCAACTCAAATGAACCCCAGACGCAGGAAAGGCAACTAAAAATGAACCCCAGACACAGGAAAGGCAACTCAAATGAACCCCAGACACAGGAAAGGCAACTCAAATGAACCCCAGACACAGGAAAGGCAACTAAAATGAACCCCAGACACAGGAAAGGCAACTAAAATGAACCCCAGACACAGGAAAGGCAACTCAAATGAACCCCAGACACAGGAAAGGCAACTCAAATGAACCCCAGACGCAGGAAAGGCAACTCAAATGAACCCCAGACACAGGAAAGGCAACTCAAATGAACCCCAGACACAGGAAAGGCAACTCAAATGAACCCCAGACACAGGAAAGGCAACTCAAATGAACCCCAGACACAGGAAAGGCACTCAAATGAACCCCAGACACAGGAAAGGCAACTAAATGAACCCCAGCGCACAGGAAAGGCAACTAAAATGAACCCCAGACACAGGAAAGGCAACAAAAATGAACCCCAGACACAGGAAAGGCAACTCAAATGAACCCCAGACCAGGAAAGGCAACTCAAATGAACCCCAGACACAGGAAAGGCAACTCAAATGAACCCAGACACAGGAAAGGCAACTCAAATGAACCCCAGACCAGGAAAGGCAACTCAAATGAACCCCAGACACAGGAAAGGCAACTCAAATGAACCCCAGACACAGGAAAGGCAACTAAAATGAACCCCAGACACAGGAAAGGCAACTCAAATGAACCCCAGACACAGGAAAGGCAACTAAAATGAACCCCAGACACCGGAAAGGCAACTAAATGAACCCCAGACACAGGAAAGGCAACTCAAATGAACCCCAGACAGCAGGAAGCCCAAATGACCCGCCAGAAAGGCAACTAAATGAACCCCAGACACAGGAAAGCAACTAAATGAACCCAGACCAGGAAAGGCATAAAATGAACCCCAGACACAGGAAAGGCAACTCAAATGAACCCAGACACAGGAAAGGCAACTCAAATGAACCCCAGACACAGGAAAGGCAACTCAAATGAACCCAGACACAGGAAAGGCAACTCAAATGAACCCCAGACACAGGAAAGGCAACTACAAATGAACCCCAGACACAGGAAAGGCAACTCAAATGAACCCCAGACACAGGAAAGGCAACTAAAATGAACCCCAGACACAGGAAAGGCAACTCAAATGAACCCAGACACGGAAGGCAATAATGACCCAGACACAGAAGGCAATCAAATGAACCCAGACACAGGAAAGGCAACTCAAATGAACCCCAGACCAGGAAAGGCAACTCAAATGAACCCCAGACCAGGAAAGACAAAAATGAACCGACACAGGAAAGGCAACTAAATGAACCCCAGACAGAAGGCAACAAATGACCGACACAGGAAAGGCAACTAAATGAACCCCAGACACAGGAAAGGCAATAAAATGAACCCCAGAAGCACATGAAAAAGAGGCAACTCAAATGAACCCCAGACACAGGAAAGGCAACTCAAATGAACCCCAGACACAGGAAAGGCAACTCAAATGAACCCCAGACACAGGAAAGGCAACTAAAATGACCCAGACACAGGAAAGGCAACTAAATGAACCCCAGACCAGGAAAGGCACAAAACCCAAGAGCAACAATGAACCCAGACACAGGAAAGGCACTCAAATGAACCCAGACACAGGAAAGGCACTAAATGAACCCAACAGAACACAGAGAAGGACACAAAAATCAATGACCCCAGACACAGGAAAGGCAACTCAAATGAACCCCAGACACAGGAAAGGCAACTCAAATGAACCCCAGACACAGGAAAGGCAACTCAAATGAACCCAGACACAGGAAAGGCAACTCAAATGAACCCCAGACACAGGAAAGGCAACTCAAATGAACCCCAGACACAGGAAAGGCTAAATGACCAGACCAGAAGCAATAAATGAACCCCAGACGCAGGAAAGGCAACTCAAATGAACCCAGACACAGGAAAGGCAACTAAAATGAACCCAGACACAGGAAAGGCAACTCAAATGAACCCCAGACACAGGAAAGGCAACTAAATGAACCCCAGACACAGGAAAGGCAACTCAAATGAACCCCAGACACAGGAAAGGCAACTAAAATGAACCCCAGACACAGAAGGCACTAAATGAACCCAGACCAGGAAGCACTAAATGAACCCCAGACACAGGAAAGGCAACTAAAATGAACCCCAGACCAGGAAAGGCAACTAAAATGAACCCCAGACCAGGAAAGCAAAGATACCAGGCAAAGGCAACTAAATGAACCCCAGACACAGGAAAGGCAACTAAAATGAACCCCAGACACAGGAAAGGCAACTAAAATGAACCCCAGACACAGGAAAGGCTACTAAAATGAACCCCAGACACAGGAAAGGCAACTCAAATGAACCCCAGACACAGGAAAGGCAACTCAAATGAACCCCAGACACAGGAAAGGCAACTCAAATGAACCCCAGACACAGGAAAGGCAACTCAAATGAACCCAGACACAGAAGGCAATAAAATGAACCAGACAGAAGCATAATGAACCCCAGACACAGGAAAGGCAACTCAAATGAACCCCAGACACAGGAAAGGCAACTCAAATGAACCCCAGACACAGGAAAGGCAACTAAAATGAACCCAGACCAGAAAGCAACTCAAATGAACCCAGACACAGGAAAGGCAACTCAAATGAACCCAGACACAGGAAAGCAACTCAAATGAACCCCAGACACAGGAAAGGCAACTCAAATGAACCCCAGACACAGGAAAAGGCAACTCAAATGAACCCCAGACACAGGAAAGGCAACTCAAATGAACCCCAGACACAGGAAAGGCAACTCAAATGAACCCCAGACACAGGAAAGGCAACTCAAATGAACCCCAGACACAGGAAAGGCAACTCAAATGAACCCCAGACGCAGGAAAGGCAACTCAAATGAACCCCAGACACAGGAAAGGCAACTCAAAATGAACCCAGACACAGGAAAGGCAACTCAAATGAACCCCAGACACAGGAAAGGCAACTCAAATGAACCCCAGACACAGGAAAGGCAACTCAAATGAACCCCAGACACAGGAAAGGCAACTAAAATGAACCCCAGACACAGGAAAGGCAACCTAAATGAACCCCAGACACAGGAAAGAACAAATGAACCCAGACAGGAAGGCAACTAAATGAACCCCAGACACAGGAAAGGCAACTCAAATGAACCCCAGCACAGGAAAGGCAACTAAATGAACCCCAGACACAGGAAAGGCAACTCAAATGAACCCCAGACACAGAAAAGGCAACTCAAATGAACCCCAGACACAGGAAAGGCAACTCAAATGAACCCCAGACACAGGAAAGGCAACTCAAATGAACCCCAGACACAGGAAAGGCAACTCAAATGAACCCAGACACAGGAAAGGCAACAAAAATGAACCCCAGACCAGGAAAGGCAACTCAAATGAACCCCAGACACAGGAAAGGCAACTAAATGAACCCAGACAGGAAGGCACTCAAATGAACCCAGACACAGGAAAGGCAACTCAAATGAACCCCAGACACAGGAAAGGCAACTAAAATGAACCCCAGACCAGGAAAGGCAACTCAAATGAACCCAGACCAGGAAAGGCAACTCAAATGAACCCCAGACCAGGAAAGGCAACTCAAATGAACCCCAGACACAGGAAAGGCAACTAAAATGAACCCCAGACACAGGAAAGGCACTCAAATGAACCCCAGACCAGGAAAGGCACCAAAATGAACCCCAGACACAGAAAGGCAACTAAAAATGAACCCCAGACACAGGAAAGGCAACTCAAAATGAACCCCAGACACAGGAAAGGCAACTCAAATGAACCCAGACACAGAAAAGGCAACTCAAATGAACCCCAGACACAGGAAAGGCAACTCAAATGAACCCCAGACACAGGAAAGGCAACTCAAATGAACCCCAGACACAGGAAAGGCAACTCAAATGAAACCCCAGACACAGGAAAGGCAACTCAAAATGAACCCCAGACACAGGAAAGGCACTAAATGAACCCCAGACACAGGAAAGGCAACTAATACCCAAAAAAATGCAAACCCCAGACAGCAGGAAAGGCACTCAAATGAACCCCAGACGCAGGAAAGGCAATAAAATGAACCCAGACAGGAAAGGCAACTCAAATGAACCCCAGACGCAAAGCAACAGGAAGAAGCAACTAACAAAAATGAACCCCAGACCAGGAAAGGCAACTAAAAAATGAACCCCAGACACAGGAAAGGCAACTAAAATGAACCCCAAGGAAGCAAAAAGCAGACAGAAAGGCAACTCAAAATGAACCCCAGCACAGGAAAGCAACTCAAAATGACCCCAGACGCAGGAAAGGCAACTCAAATGAACCCCAGACACAGGAAAGGCTATAAAATGAACCCAGACACAGGAAAGGCTAACTAAAATGAACCCCAGACACAGGAAAGGCAACTCAAATGAACCCCAGACACAGGAAAGGCACTAAATGAACCCCAGACACAGGAAAGGCTACTAAAATGAACCCCAGACACAGGAAAGGCACTAAATGAACCCGACACAGGAAAAGGCTACAAAAATGAACCCCAGCACAGAAGCAACTCAATGAACCGACGCAGAAAGGCAACTAAAATGAACCCCAGACACAGGAAAGGCAACTCAAATGAACCCAACAGGAAAGGCAACTCAAATGAACCCCAGACACAGGAAAGCAATCAATGACCAGACACAGGAAGCAACTCAAATGAACCCCAGACACAGGAAAGGCAACTAAAATGAACCCAGACACAGGAAAGGCAACTCAAATGAACCCCAGACACAGGAAAGGCACTCAAATGAACCCAAGACACGGAAGGCACTAAAATGAACCCAACCAGGAAAGGCAACTAAAATGAACCCCAGACGCAGGAAAGGCAACAAAAAATGAACCCCAGACACAGGAAAGGCAACAAATGAACCCCAGACACAGGAAAGGCAACTAAAATGAACCCAGACCAGGAAAGGCAACTAAATGAACCCCAGACACAGAAAGGCACTAAAATGAACCCAGACAGGAAAGGCAACAAAATGAACCCCAGACACAGGAAAGGCATACTAAAATGAACCCCAGACACAGGAAAGGCAACTCAAATGAACCCCAGACACAGGAAAGGCAACTAAAATGAACCCCAACACAGAAAAGGCAACTAAATGAACCCCAGACACAGGAAAGGCAACTAAAAATGAACCCCAGACGCAGGAAAGGCAACTCAAATGAACCCCAGACACAGGAAAGGCAACTCAAATGAACCTCAGACACAGGAAAGGCAACTCAAATGAACCCCAGACACAGGAAAGGCAACTCAAATGAACCCCAGACACAGGAAAGGCAAATAAAATGAACCCCAGACGCAGGAAAGGCAACTCAAATGAACCCCAGACACAGGAAAGGCAACTCAAATGAACCCCAGACACAGGAAAGGCAACTCAAATGAACCCCAGACACAGGAAAGGCAACTAAAATGAACCCCAGACACAGAAAAGACAACTCAAATGAACCCCAGACACAGGAAAGGCACCTAAAATGAACCCCAGACACAGGAAAGGCAACTCAAATGAACCCCGGACACAGGAAAGGCAACTCAAATGAACCCCAGACACAGAAAAGGCAACTCAAATGAACCCCAGACACAGGAAAGGCAACTCAAATGAACCCGACCAAAGGAACACAGGAAAGGCAACTCAAATGAACCCCAGACACAGAAGGCAACTCAATGAACCCCAACACAGAAAGCACTCAAGAACCCCAGACACAGGAAAGGCACCAAATGAACCCCAGACACAGGAAAGGCAACTCAAATGAACCCCAGACACAGGAAAGGCACTCAAATGAACCCCAGACCAGGAAAGGCAACTCAAATGAACCCAGACACAGGAAAGGCAACTAAAATGAACCCCAGACCAGGAAAGGCAACTAAAATGAACCCCAGACACAGGAAAGGCAACTCAAATGAACCCCAGACTCAGGAAAGGCAACAAAAAATGAACCCCAGACACAGGAAAGGCAACTAAAATGAACCCCAGACACAGGAAAGGCAACTAAAATGAACCCCAGACACAGGAAAGGCAACTCAAATGAACCCCAGACACAGGAAAGGCAACTCAAATGAACCCCAGACACAGGAAAGGCAACTCAAATGAACACCAGACACAGGAAAGGCAACTCAAAATGAACCCCAGACACAGGAAAGGCAACTCAAATGAACCCCAGACGCAGGAAGACTCAAATGAACCCCAGACACAGGAAAGGCTAACTAAATGAACCCAGACACAGGAAAGGCAACTAAATGAACCCCAGACACAGAAAGGCAACAAGAACCAGACCAGGAAGGCACTCAAATGAACCCCAGACACAGGAAAGGCTACTAAAATGAACCCCAGACACAGGAAAGGCACTCAAATGAACCCAGACACAGGAAAGCAACTCAAATGAACCCCAGACACAGAAAGGCAACTCAAATGAACCCCAGACACAGGAAAGGCAACTCAAATGAACCCCAGACACAGGAAAGGCAACTCAAATGAAACCCAGACACAGGAAAGGCAACTCAAATGAACCCCAGACACAGGAAAGGCAACTCAAATGAACCCCAGACACAGGAAAGGCAACTCAAATGAACCCAGACACAGGAAAGGCAACTAAAATGAACCCCAGACCAGGAAAGGCAACTCAAATGAACCCCAGACACAGGAAAGGCAACTCAAATGAACCCAGACACAGGAAAGGCAACTCAAATGAACCCCAGACACAGGAAAGGCAACTCAAATGAACCCCAGACCAGGAAAGGCAACTCAAATGAACCCCAGACGCAGGAAAGGCAACTCAAATGAACCCCAGACAACAGGAAAGGCAACTCAAATGAACCCCAGACACAGGAAAGGCACCTCAAATGAACCCCAGACACAGGAAAGGCAACTCAAATGAACCCCAGACGCAGGAAAGGCAAATAAAATGAACCCCAGACGCAGGAAAGGCAACAAAAAATGAACCCCAGACACAGGAAAGGCAACTAAAATGAACCCCAGACGCAGGAAAGGCAACAAAAAATGAACCCCAGACACAGGAAAGGCAACTAAAATGAACCCCAGACACAGGAAAGGCAACTCAAATGAACCCCAGACTCAGGAAAGGCAACTCAAATGAACCCCAGACACAGGAAAGGCACCTAAAATGAACCTCAGACACAGGAAAGGCAACTAAAATGAACCCCAGACACAGGAAAGGCTACTAAAATGAAGCGGGGCCTCAAGAACCAGCACGGAAAGGCAACTAAAATGAACCCCAGAACACAGGAAAGGCAACAAAAAAATGAACCCCAGACACAGGAAAGGCAACTCAAATGAACCCCAGACACGAGAAAGGCAACTCAAATGACCCCAGACACAGGAAAGGCAACTCAAATGAACCCAGACACAGGAAAGGCAACTAAAATGAACCCCAGACACAGGAAAGGCAACTAAAATGAACCCAGACACAGGAAAGGCACTAAATGAACCCCAGACACAGGAAAGGCAACTAAAACAAAAGAGAACTCAACCAGACACAGGAAAGGCAACTAAAAAAATGAACCCCAGACGCAGGAAAGGCAACTCAAATGAACCCCAGACACAGGAAAGGCAACTAAAAAAATGAACCCCAGACACAGGAAAGGCAACTAAAAAAATGAACCCCAGACGCAGGAAAGGCAACTAAAAAAATGAACCCCAGACACAGGAAAGGCAACTAAAAAAAATGAACCCCAGACGCAGGAAAGGCAACTAAAAAAATGAACCCCAGACGCAGGAAAGGCAACTAAAAAATGAACCCCAGACACAGGAAAGGCAATAAAAAAATGAACCCCAGACGCAGGAAAGGCAACTAAAAAAATGAACCCCAGACACAGGAAAGGCAACTAAAAAATGAACCCCAGACCAGGAAAGGCAATAAAAACAAAAAAACAATAAAAATACCCCAGACACAGGAAGGCAACTCAAATGAACCCAGACACAGGAAAGGCAACTAAAAAAATGAACCCCAGACACAGGAAAGGCAACTAAAAAATGAACCCCAGACGCAGGAAAGGCAACTAAAAAATGAACCCAGACACAGGAAAGGCAACTAAAAAATGAACCCCAGACACAGGAAAGGCAAAAAAAAAAATGAACCCCAGACACAGGGAAGGCAACTAAAAAACTGAACCCCAGACACAGGAAAGGCAACTAAAAAAAATGAACCCCAGACACAGGGAAGGCAACTAAAAAAATTAACCCCAGACAAGTACCTCTCAAGGAACGTTGTGGGTGACGCCGCAGCAGCAGGTGTGTGTGTGTGTGTGTGTGTGTGTGTGTGTGTGTGTGTGTGTGTGTGTGTGTGTGTGTGTGTGTGTGTGTGTGTGTGTGTGTGTGTGTGTGTGTGTGTGTGTGTGTGTGTGTGTGTGTGTGTGTGTGTGTGTGTGTGTGTGTGTGTGTGTGTGTGGTGTGTGTGTGTGTGTGTGTGGTGTGTGTGTGGTGTGTGTGGTGTGTGTGTGTGTGGTGTGTGTGTGTGTGTGTGTGTGTGTGTGTGTGTGTGTGTTTTTCCCTCCCCCACCTTCGCACGACAGTTTTCTCTTAACTTTTCCAGGAACTTTTTACGTCTTTGAAGAAGCTATTTTAATGGAGTGCTCTGGATGTCTCTTTGTTTTGTGACTTTTGTCGGTTAAAGTAAAGAAAAAAAGGCTGAAAATGTAGGATAAGCAAATTAAAAAGATTGATATTCCACGTGGACGATTTTTGTTGTTGTTATTGTTGCGTGAAATGAATGCGACGTCAATGCCATTCTAGGTTGTCCTGGTGTATTCCGTCTGTTTTCTTTGCCACTCTAGGTTGTCCTGGTGTATTCCGTCTGTTTTCTTTGCCATTCTAGGTTGTCCTGGTGTATTCCGTCTGTTTTCTTTGCCACTCTAGGTTGTCCTGGTGTATTCCGTCTGTTTTCCTTGCCATTCTAGGTTGTCCTGGTGTATTCCGTCTGTGTTCTTTGCCATTCTAGGTTGTCCTGGTGTATTCCGTCTGTGTTCTTTGCCATTCTAGGTTGTCCTGGTGTATTCCGTCTGTGTTCTTTGCCATTCTAGGTTGTCCTGGTGTATTCCGTCTGTGTTCTTTGCCATTCTAGGTGTCCTGGTGTATTCCGTCTGTGTTCTTGCCATTCTAGGTTGTCCTGGTGTATTCCGTCTGGTTTTCTTTGCCATTCTAGGTTGTCCTGGTGTATTCCGTCTGTGTTCTTTGCCATTCTAGGTTGTCCTGGAGTATTCCGTTTGTTTTCTTTGCCATTCTAGGTTGTCCTGGTGTATTCCGTCTGTTTTCTTTGCCATTCTAGGTTGTCCTGGTGTATTCCGTCTGTTTTCTTTGCCACTCTAGGTTGTCCTGGTGTATTCCGTCTGTTTTCTTTGGCATTCTAGGTTGTCCTGGTGT
>JACEEZ010024147.1:0-10579 GCA_016584305.1 Chionoecetes opilio
AAACCCCCCCGTTGCAACCGATTGGACAATGGGTGTGATCAAGACATTCAAGTGCAACTACAGGGGGCTGTGTACAGAGAAGCACTCAAGAGGAGGGAAAGGGACGACAGCACGATGACTCTCATGGACTTCTGGAAGCAGTACAACATCCGACATGCTCTTTTGACCATCAAGCAGCATGGGATGAAGTGAAGCCAAGCCCCCTTAATGCCTGTTGGTATGCACTCTGGCCTGAGTGTGTCAACGACTTAAATGGTTCCCTGCAGTCACTCAGCAAATGAAGGACATTGTAGACCTGGCACACACTTTTGGGGGGTGAAGGCTTCTCTGACATGACTGAGGAGGTTTGTGGCAGAACTCATTGACTCCCATGGACAGAGCCTTCAGTGGAAGAGATTATCCAGATGAATGAGGATGACCAAGCAGGTGATGATGCTGATGAAGATGACGACACAAGACAAGGCCTGTGTTTACCATCATGAAATTGAGAAACTTGCTGAGGGAAGCAGATAACTTGACAGACTCTTCACTGACAAGACCCCATACAGGAGAGGAGCATAAAGGGTTCAAGAGATTTGTGGATAAAGGGCCCTTTATACCCTACAAGGAAACTTTAAGGAGCATGGAGGCCTCTGCTTGCCAAAAGCCCATCACAGCTTTCTTAAAACCCTTTCTCCAGCCAGCACACCAGCCAAGAAGCATTCTACACCTGCTACACCCCCTGTTACTACACAGCCAGACAGCCTGTTACTCCTGCTACACCAGATAATATTTACCTCACCCAATGTCATCTGTCTCTCCCATCCATTATGTGGCTTTGAGATCCAGATGATACAGACAGTGAGTGATCTCCACCCAGCACACCAGCCATCCCTCCTGCTCCCACCACCCAACAGCCTGTTACCTCTATTTTTTTATAGTTAATGAAAACCATTTTCTAGTTTTAAGGTTTTTTTTATTATTAATAAAAATATTAATTGTAATAACAGTTGTTTCCTTCATCTTATTCACCCAAAAATAGTAGTAAACATTTTTACCCTCCAAAAATGAGGGGCTGGGAACGTAACTTATTTTTTTACTTAGCAAAAAAAAGTGAAATTTTTTTTGACCCCCCAAAAAGTGATGGTTTGGGAACGTAACCCCTATTTTTATTGAACCTGTTATTCGCCGAACACGAATTTGCCGTACACGACGGGGTCAGGACCGTAACCCGTCGTGTTCGGCGGGGTCCGACAGTATATATATATATATATATATATATATATATATATATATATATTTATATATATATATATATATAAAATATATTACACACACACACACACGAGTATATACTCAACCCTCGATTTTCCGGAACTCCTATTGCTGGATTTCGGATTCCCCGGTCATTGTTTTCCCCCGGACATATTTGGCATGGGCCGGACATATGTCCGGAATAGTTTGGGACATTAAGGAAAGAATGGCATTCAAATTTCCCGCGCAGTGAGGTTCCCGGCCGTTAGTTTGAAGATGCTGCCACTAGGGGTCAGGGCGGGCACACACAGCCGCTCGGGGTGAGTATTATCGCCACAATGCCTCCCTTTCCCCCTGCCGCTCTCCGCGGCCAAAAGCCTCATCTCCCGGTGTTGTGTGAGCAGCAGTCTGTTTACGAGGTGCAGTCCGCCTTTGTTTACTAACAAAAGAAAATGGGAACTGCGCACGCGTTGCGGGGAATATTTACTAATATTGACTTGTTGATCAACAAAGGCATGTCCAGTAGGGTACGCCGTATAACAAAAATTCTTTTTCTCAACTTTGGCATGCCAATTTCCCTATGTAAAATGGAATTCTAAGACGATTTTATCTATTTCCATTTTTGCATTTGAGCAATTCTTACTATGCAAAATCGCACTTTTATATTGCACCCTTATCAAAAAATTGCTTAAATGAGTACGCAGTGCCCGGGTTTGGTCCTTGTTTTTTGCATCATGCACCAATATGAGTTCCAAATGACTAGCGTGGTAAGCTCTTTCTGATCAGTTGGTTCATCGGGCACTACATCACAGTGTCAACAGCCTCTACGTTGGCCTAGAACGTGTCCATCATGTCCTTCTTAGACCTGAAGCAGGGCATGGTCTCCCGGTGGTGGCCCGAGCCCGGATGAACCCGTCCTGGCCTGCTGCCCCCCCAAACTGCTGCCGCAGTCTCTGTCACCTGCTTCACGACTCTTTCGGTGCTCTGATGTGTGGATAGAGAACCCCGGGAACCTCGTACGGCTTGACCAGGATCTCCTGGATCTGATCTCCGGACAGTGAACAGGTGAATGCCGGCTCGTACACCTGGCCAGGCTGCAAGCTGATCAGTGTCTGCAAGCTGGTGGCTGACAAATTCAGCTTGGGTGTGATGCAGGCTTACACTGGTGTCCACATACTCCTCGCCAGCCCTCAGCTTCAAAATCGGGGTCAGGGGCGAACCTGCGATCGTCCTCACTCTGACTCGCCATCAGCGAGAGGACACATTCTGAGGGTTGCGAACCATGCTCCTGTCCGCACGTAAAAGGGTCACAGCTGTTTGGACCTTCTTGGGGCTGCAAACCTCATCACTCTGAGCTGCGTGAGGATGTCTTGGGGCCGTCCTCTAGTCTGTGGTGAACCTTGATGTCGTAGTAGAGTTTGAAGTACACCTGCAGGCAGTACTTGACTAGGATTTCCAGGGTGTTCAGTTCTTGCCAGTCAGTCCATGCTTTCTGGTCCACATGTACACGAACGACTGGGCTGTGGTGAGCCATCTGAGGGGACACCTTGCCACACTTGATCTCCTGCAGCTCGGACGGGAAAACCGCCCCCGCTTCACAGCCTGGACCAGCTGGTAGGAGACCTGCGGGGTCAGGGGACATGTTGACCAGGATATACCCCGGGTTATCTCCGTGAGATCTTCACCGCCTGGCACTCCTCTGACTCTGCGTTGTACTGCATCTCATTCAAGCGGGACAGCAGACTGCACACTGGACCCGTGAAGCCAGTGTCAGATGAGGTAGGCCCGTCGATGCTGGTGATAAGGTGGCGAAGGGGCAACTCGTTTGTGTGCAACACGCATATACTCCAGAAGAACTTGCGTCCCAGCATCTTCTCCAAATGGGCGTGAGTACCACCCTTCCACCCGTGTTGGCCCTAGTTGAGTCACCTTGCAGTACGATCAGTGAGTCGGTGGAGTCGTATGTCACCAGCAGATCATAGAGAGCCTGAGCCACCTTGAACACAGGCTTCTCAGGTGGCACCGGGTCCTCTGGTACAAAGTGCCAAAGGTACCTTCCAGATGGCTCCTCTGTCACTGACACATGCTCCTCCCCGATCAACCTTGGGTGCAGTTTCCCATAGCTGTCGGGCACCATCGCCCTGGTCTTGGGCCTCCTCCATCGTAAAACCCCAAACCAACTATTTTGGTACCCTGATGCTTCCCCCGGTCAAGGTCCCTGGCCGATACCATGGCATCCTGCCTGGCCCTCCTCAGCTTGTTAGGGTCGCAGACCAGGTACAACATGTCTGGAGGGGAGGTGGCCGTCAGCGATAAGGTCCTGGAGGAATCCAGAAGCCAAGGCAGCAGCAGCAGTGGGCGGAACGCGAACCGGATGCTTGCCAGCGCCAGGTTCCGGACTGGGATTGTGTTTCTTCTTGCAGCTGGCCTGTCCAAGTACTGCCCTCACAAGGGGTGGCAGGGACCCCCGCCTCTCCCTGAACAGTCGGTCTACCAGTATGGCAGCCTCCTGTTGCTCCTGCCTCTTTCCTCTGAGTGGCAGGGTGAACGACTCCTCCGTCCCATCTTTAGAATTCTGGTGATCTTCAGCCTGGCCCAGGAACATCTGCTCATGCAGCTCAAGACGTTTTGACCTTTTCATCTTTCTGCTTCTGCTTCTTCAGCTTAGCCTCCTCTTCCAACGCTTTCTCTTTGCTGCTTTCACTTGTCTATGCGTCCTCATTCTTGTCTACCCCTGTCATCATCATTGCACTCTCCTCTCCAACTTTGATCCTCTGGTAGTACAGCTACTCCAGGTCTAAAGTAGGGACTTTGCTGGCCGGGGGCAGTCCACACTGCACGTGTGCTCTTGCGTGGCACAGCTGGGGGTTGGAGCAGTGGGATTCCCCGGTCCTTGCAGAGGAAGGGTCGTGAGGCAGGCCGTTATGTCAAACAGCCCGTCCATATTCTTCTCTACGAATTCCTTTACTGCTTTAGTTGCTCTGTCTCTCACCCACTTCACTAACCTTCTTCCAAAAATTATCTATCCTTCTGGTCAAGGACCGGTCAATAACAAAACTGGAGGTGCAAACTGGGCGTTTGATTTCTTCCACTGGGCAAGCACCATGGGGGTCAGATCCTTCGCAATGTCTCTCACTGGGTACCCCCGCTTGTCAACATCCTCCCGGATGCCGCTGAGTTCTTTGAGAAGGATTCCCCTCTTCATCACGCCGCGATACGTAGGCACCTCACTCTCAGCAAACTCTCGTCCACCGCCAACAAAGGCGGCCAACTTGGATCCAGAGCTCTGTCTAGGTGCGGGCTTCGACCCACTTGGTTTACAAGGAGAAGCCATCCTGAAAAAGACGATCAAGAATTGATGATAGGTGCAAATGAAGCCGTTACTTTAGCGGGGCTAAGCTATGTTTTGCATATAAATATAAAAGTCCATTTTTGCATAGCAAGAAGTGCTCAAACCAAAAAGTTGAAGAAGACAAACCACCCTTAAAATTCAATTTTACATAAGAAAACACCCTGCCAAATTCGAAATAATCTATATTTCACTTTTCATTGGACCTACAGCGTACCCTAATGTCCAGGCGTCCTACGACAACAAACCCGTCTTTATTTATCAACATAAGGGGATTTTATTTATCAACAAAAGGGGGGCCCACGAAGTGGAACACTCGCCGACATCGGCAAGAATTCCTATCGGCGACAGTTATAGGTATCGTTTTGAGCATATATGATATTTGAGGCATTCAACTTCGTACAGAAATGTCCTGTGAGCAGGACAAAGAAAGAATGCAATCTTTCTTTGTCCTGCTCACAGGACATTTCTGTACGAAATTGAATGCCTCATACATCATATATGCTCAAAACCATACCAATAACTGTCGCCGATAGGAATTCTCGCCGACGTCGGCGAGTGTTCCACTTCGTGGCACCCCCCCCCTTTTGTTGATAAATAAAGACGGGTTTGTTGTCGTAAGACGCCTGGACATGCCCTTGTTGATCAAGTCAATTTAAGTAAGTATTCCCCTCAACGCCCGTTTTCTTTGCCTTTGTTAGTAAACGGACTGCTTTTCGTAAACAGACACTTGCCAACGCGACACCGGGTCTCCCGGGCTTGGCGATGCCCTCCGCATCACCTCCATGGGCCCATACCGCAGTGACTCTTCCCCTCAGCCATGGATAAGGAAAAAGTCGCGCGTCCTGGATGTAACCCTCACCCGCCTCAGTCTGGGTCACAAGACTACTCAGGACTCACCTACACCGCCTCTGTCTGTCCCCTGACCCCCACTGCCCCTGGTGTAGGAATGTTCCGGAGACTATTGAACACTTTCTGCTGCAGTGTTCGCGCTTCCACTCCCACCGTGTAGTGCCACAGTCTTAACTCCTCGCCCTGAACGTCGCCACCTTTGACCTGCCCACCCTGCTTGCGGCGGCCGGCGTCCCCCCCTCACGGCAACACGCTGTCATCCGCCTCACCTCTCTCACCGTCCACCAGCTATACAACCATAGAGTAGGACAGGGATCACAAGCGACTTGAAGATCCGGATCTTTGTCCTCCTGCACAGGTACCGACAATGCCAAATACTCCTGCTGAGCGAGTCCATAACACCGTGGGCTATGCCAATCCGCCGTAAGACTTCTTGACATGACCCGCCGTCATTATGGACTGCGCTACCATGGTATGTTAAACTTTCCAAGATATCAATGTCCTCGCTGCATGCATGAGCAGACTGTACTGCTTCATCTAGTAAGCCTCCAAACACCTGGACCTTGGTCTTAAGCCAGGAGACCTCAAGTCCCAAAGGCTTTGCCTCCTCGTGCAGCGCCTCGAGAGCCATGACCAGGAACTCCATCGACTCAGCAAAGATTACTGCATCATCGGCAAAAACAAGATCAGTGATCTTGGGTTTTGCCGAGGGAGCTTCCACAACCACTTTGATCTACAACTTGCCCAATACCCAGTCCATACAAGTGTTGAAAAGTGATGGGGCAAGGACGCACCCTTGCCTCACTCCTGTATTCACAGGAAAGAAGCTGGATACACCTGCCCCACACTTCACAGCACTCTCAGTCCCAGAATACAGAACAGTCATCAAACCAATAATCCTTGCAGGAATCCCGCGAAGTCGCAGAAGATCCCAAAGTGACTCACGATACACTGAGTCAAACGCCTTCTTGAGATCAACATAGGCTGCAAGCATCCCCTGTCGAAACTCACGTCGGCGTTCCACCAGGACACGAAGCGCTAGGATACGGTCCGTTGTTGACTTACCAGGCGTGAACCCAGACTGCTGAGGTCTCTGATGCTTCAGCAGATGACTGCGAATCCGTGTCAGCATAGATGGGCAAGCACCTTGCTGGCACGCTGAGCAGTGTAATACCGCGGTAATTGTTGCAGTCCTGACGGTTCCCTTTCCCTTTCCAGATAGGGACGACCAGCCCAATTTTCCAGTCAGGAAGAATGGTACCTGATTGCCACACGGCAGTCAGGACAGCATGCAGCCCGCGGATCATGGTCTCACTCCCAGCTTTGAGGAGCTCCACACTGATATTACAAACACCAGCTGCCTTTCCACCCCTCAACTTTGCTACAGCCTCTCTGACTTTGTCAAGAGAGGGTGCGGTTTCGTCAATGGGAGGATCGGCATCCACTGCCTGTAACCCAGTGGTGTGAAGCTGCTCAGTTGGAGGGTCCACCGTGAACAACTGCCCAAAGTACTCAGCCCAACGAGCCATCTGCCCATCCATGTCCGACACGAGGCGCCCATCTGCTGTTCGAATAGCACTCGCCCGAGATGGAGACTTGGAACGGAGCTTCTTCAGCCTCCGGTAAGGCCCCAGTAGGCGGGTCGCAGGTCATTAGCGTAATAATGGCAATGTGGAAATTTTATGTCACAAACATTTATCTAATTAGAGTTCTTACCTTCAAAAACCCATTGTCTATCTCATCCCGATAAAATACCCCGGCCAGTACTAACTCAGCTACTTATCGGTGGATAGGAGGGTTGATAGGGTAGAACAGCGTTTCTCAACCTTTTTACCCTTGTGGAACCCTTGCAATAACTTTCATGTCTCAGGGAACCCCTACATAAAAATTCTTACAAATAATTATTAATATCTTTCTTCCTCTTTTATAAACTTAAAGTTCATAAGGAAAACAATACATATTTCTTTCCCGCCCCACATTCAACTGCCCGCCCACCAGCCGCCGAGTGGTCCGCTCTGCCCCGCCTTGCCGGGAGGTTTATTACCCAACTGAACCAACCCTAACCTCTTAAAGGGGGGATCCGCCCCCTCGACCCCCCGGCGAGATTATGAACCTAACCGAACCTTAACCTAACCTCTTAAAGGGTTGCAGGGCGGGGGAGTGTGTGCCTATATGCGCTATTAGACAATTATATAATTTCTACAATACAGGAGAACCTCATTTAACCAGCATTTAAAACAACGGCAGCCTCAAAACAACGGCACTAATCGACCCAGGCATTAATTAAGTATAATTATTTCAAAAACTGAGAAAATCGGCAGAAATTTAGTTGGGCAAGACTGTGGTCCACAGACTCCCTCTCCTCACTCCACCTCCTCCTCTCCTGCCATCCACGATCCTCTACGTCCCTCGTCCACACCATCCAGAGGGCCCTTCACCTTACTAACGAGGGATGGGAGATCGCCTTCCAGTGGGTTCCCTCCCACGCTGGTATCCCAGGCAACGAGGTGGCTGATTTGCTGCCAGGATGGCCTTAACAGATGTAAAACACGACACCCTCCCTCTGTCGCTCTCCGGGCCAAAGGGTCTCCCGGGTCTGCCGCTCCACCTGGAATAACACACTCGGCGATGCCCTCCGCATCACCTCCATGGGCCAATACCGCAGTGACTCTTCCCCCCAGCCGTGGATACGGAAAAAGTCCCGCGTCCTTGATGTCACCCTCACCCGCCTCCGCCTGGGGCACACGACACTCACAGCTCACCTGCATCGCCTCCGTCTGTCCCCTGACCCCCACTGCCCTTGGTGCATGAATTTTCCGGAGACTATTGAACACTTTCTGCTGCAGTGTCCGCGCTTCCACTCACACCGTGTAGTGCTACAGTCTCAACTCCGCCCTGAACGTCGCCACCTGTGACCTGCCCACCCTGCTG
The DNA here is from genome assembly GCA_016584305.1 of Chionoecetes opilio. Classification (NCBI taxonomy): domain Eukaryota; kingdom Metazoa; phylum Arthropoda; class Malacostraca; order Decapoda; family Majidae; genus Chionoecetes; species Chionoecetes opilio. The sequence continues at coordinate 8,366 of JACEEZ010024147.1, forward strand.
GCGGCGGCTGGCGTTCCCCCCTCTCGTCAACACGCCGTCATCCGCCTCACCTGTGCCTTCCTGAGGAAGACAGGTCAACTACCGCGCCTGTGATAGCATCATAGGACATCACCAGGGCTCATAGTGTTCCCCAAGGGATCCTCGCAGCCCTAAAACAACAACAACAACAACCTCCAGAAACCACAGTATTTATTGGGATTTTGGGCGATTCCATATGAGTAACTCTCAAAACAACGGCAAAATGAGTTATCCGGCATGCGCTCCCCCCCAAGGGTGCCGGATAAACGAGGTTCTCCTGTATGTATATAAGTTTTGAAGGTTACGCGGAAGTGGATTAATACTGCACAGTATACTGAACCAAAAATAATATTATTTTCTGCTCAGTATCTCAACCTTTGGTCAGATGTCAATGGTCATTAGTGGCCACATGCTTTACACATCCATGTCTTCAGGAGGCGTTGTGCCAGCAGGTGTATGAGGCAATTGCAGCTTGTGGGAGTTATATTAACTTGCTCCCTCAACATAACTACCCCACCCGCAACTGTGAACACCTCCGTGTACCACAACATAACCTGACAGTTTTTCAACACTCACTAGCCTACTCTGGTCTCAAGATATGGAATAATATATCCGACTCTGTTAAGACCCTACCAACATTATGTTCATTTAAAAGGCAATACAAAAGGTATTTATTGTCCCAATACTGACAAGATATTTGTTCTAATATTTGTTCTAATATATTTCCAATGATGGTCATGTAGATTTATTATAGTGCCAACAATACATTTTATTAGCATTCTACAAATGAATTTTTGAGCAATTGTCTATGTATTTCTCCTGTTTTTTGTTTTTTTTGTTTACCTTGTTTTTCTTTCTTTTTTCTTCTTCTTTTATGTAATTGCTACTGACGTCCTTGATAAACTTGTTTGTAAACTACAGAGATGCTGCCCGAATAGCCGTATGGCTTCGTATGGGCTGCTTACACAAATTATGTTATATAACTTTATTAACGTATGTATTATGGTAAACATATTAAAGTGTTTCAAGTGTTTCAAGTTGTGCTCTACTTTTTTATTTTATAAGTACATGTACATGAGATTTTCTAGTGATTTTCTAGTCATTCTGCTTTTCTTTTTCTACTCCACATACTAGCTGTGGAAATTATCCACAAACCACCCACTCAATAATTGGTAGAGTGGTGGTTTTGTTCCCCCCCACCCCCCCCCCGTTATGAGGGAGGCATTGAGCATCCGCTCATCAAAGGGGGTGTGTAGGGATGTATAAATATATACCGTATTTGCCGGCGCATAAGACGCAGTTTTTTTCCCTTAAAAAGGAATGCAAAGTTCACCCTGCGTCTAATGCAGCCATATGAGAGGTCGGGCAGAGAATGCAGAACAGCCGGTGATGTATTACTAAAGGGGTCTGGAGTGAACTGTGTTGAGCAGTAGTCCACTGAGCACAAATTAGTAACTGTGTTTTTCAACAGTAATGAAAAATACTAAGAATAGGTTAGAGTTTAAGAGGAAAACAAGAGCTGGGGCAACAAGATAGCAATTGTTGCTGCCAAGATGGCCGTGTCAGATGTAAACATCATCCACCCCCCGCTGCTGCTCTCCATTGTAAAACGTCTGATATCTCAGGTCTGCCACTTCACCAGGGATATTTCACTCGGCGACGCCCTCCGCGCACCCACCATGGGTCATTACCGCTCAGAGTCATCCCTGCACCCATGGAAAAGACAAACATCCCGCATATTAGATGTAGCCTTAACCCGCATTCGACTCGGGCCACACAAGTTGACACAAACAGTTGGAAGGAGATGATAGAAGGGAGGCAGAAAATGGTGATGGAATTTTCGCTGGACTGAGTATTGTTGATAAATGGAATAGTGAATCAAAGAGCATGTTAATGTTTTTTTTAGTTTGATCGTGAGAGGAAGGTGTAGTATCTTTGGGAGTCTGTCTATACACACAAGGATGGAGAAGGGCGTCGTGGCTTTGTAGTTTTTCTGACAGCGATCATTGTACAACGTGGGGATAAGAGGTGCGCGGCGTGTGTCTATGTGTGTCCTGTGTCTGACTGAATTACCTGGCTGGTGTTGCAGTTGTGTCAGCGAGGACAAGTCAGGTCAGTCAGGTCACCCACTAATCCTGTTCCCAGACAGCGGGGGGTGGCCTAAGCCGAGCAGGTGCATGTGTGAGTGTGGCCCTG
>JACEEZ010024148.1:0-32180 GCA_016584305.1 Chionoecetes opilio
AGAACGGGTACATTATTTTTTATGACCCTCATCTTTAAAGCCTCAGGAACCTATTTTGAAATTACATTAAGTTGGGGGTGAATATCATTTCATGGGACCATGTGAAGTTTTTTTTTTTTTTTAAAAGATCATGAGCAGAAGATTAGACTTGTACCTAAATTAAAAATAAGCATATGTGTGACGAAGGCTTTTCAAAAATGAGGGTGAGTCTAGCTGCTCAAGTAATGAGTCGTACTGTCGCAGCAGGCATATACACGCATGCCGTTACACGCTTGTTGCCACAGGAAGCTGTCCATTAGGGTGGAGCGTTTATTCACGTTTTTGGATTTTGCTATGGGGGTAGTGCGGAAAAGGTGTGAATGAGCATCAAATTAACGTGTGCAAAATATTAGAACTCTACAACAATATCTTCTGCCTCCCCCACCGCACTGAAAAATGAGAAAATGGGAAAAAAGTTCCCCTGCGTCAGCGTCACCACACGTTTACATATTCAATGCAATGTTTTTTGGGTAGTGTGCAAATAAATGTGAATAAATGCACTACAAAAAATATTAAATACTTATTCTTCTGTGGAACATCTTCTGTCTCCCCAAGTGAACTTAACACTGTAAAATACTGAAATTGGCGATAAATTGCATGTTTTTCATATTTGCTCAATACTTGCAAAAATCGCTTACACTTGATTGTGTGATCTTTTCTGTGTAAGATAATGAGAACAACATTGAAACAGCTCTCAGTTTATGTTATCATTTCATAAAATTGAAAAGATAACAAATCCAAAACTCACCACGAGGAGGTGGCTGTACGGCGAGTTCCGCCCTACCCACCCATCCCCCCTTCCGTTGTTAATATGTATTTTAACTAAGAGTATACTCTTTCTTTGTTTCAAATGTGGGTATATTTTTCTTCCCTTTATTCTGTTCCTGATGTAACCATCAGGGGCTGCTGCGCCCCCCAACGGAAATCGAAGCATCTGTCCTAACTTGATATGTCTTTCGACTGCTTGCGTGTGACGGGGAATGTTGTAAGAGCACATGGTTTCTGCTGGGATCTGATGTAGGCTGCTATGTCTTCTGTTGGTATCATTTTTGTAGCAGGTGGCTCTGTCAATTCAGCACTTTGCCAGTCAATCATTAGATGATATTCACTAGCTTGAAAAAGCAGTTTTGGCGGTCGAAATTCCTTACAGCTTTTCGGTTCGCTTGAGTGTCTCTAGCTTTCAGGATACGCCTTAACCCAAAGTTCACGAATATTTGCTGAGTCATCATGTATCATCGCTAGAAAACATTTTCAGGGTGTGCAAAGTAGGCATGTTTTGTATAACACGGTTCACTGTATCTAATTTGTCGTCTGTCAACAAACGGGACTTTGAAATCAATGAGAACACATGTTTCGCTCCATAAATTGCTGATGGATACTTTTGATATTGAACCAACTGGCACATAAACATTCATAATGTATTTGACGAGCACTAACAATCCATCTGAGGGCTTTCATCGGGCAATGTACAGGCGGAGGATCCCGATTTGCCGTCTTTAAACCATCTAGCATGGGGGCATTTTTCCCTGGTTTCATTTTGGGCTATTGGATCGAGCATTCACCTGATGCTACAGCTCTAAATAGCTGTAGCATATATGCTTGATCAGTGCTCAATCTGAAAAATCACAATTAAATAGGTTCACTAGGAATTGGGGTGAATTCTACTACAGGCAAATTTTCACAGTCGTTAAGCCTTCTGCCAATAGGACCGTGAAAGTAGACGGTCCTGATGTCTGACCATCGATATGATTTATCAGATGACGAAGGGGGGTAGCTCATTTGCATGTAACAAGCAAACAAACCAATGGAGTGCTTTTCAAGTTTTTCTTCTAGCAACCTTATAATACCTCCTCTGTGGCCTGTATTAACAGCTGTTCCATCGCATCCCACTGCTATGATGGGCTGGTATCAATCTCATGTAAATGCAGGTAATCAAGTATTGAAGCGGAAATACACCGAGCAGATCCTGAAATCGGGACTATGTGGCCACGGTAATATGATCCTGGCTCTTGTATTAATGTACATGTTCTTCTTGTGTGCCCCTAACATATTGTTTTCCTCCAACTATTTCTCCGATTTTTGTAGTGTCCTTTCTGCCATCAAAGTAATGCTTTCCAGTGTCCTATTGATTCACCGTCATCAATTTGCGACCTAGTCCTTTTCCTGGCTCTCCTTACTTTTCTTCTGTCGATTACTAATGATGAATCACTGATATTCACGAGTCCAGATCCCTCTAAGACTGCAGAAGCCAGTGTTGCAGCCGATCTGTCAGACACGCCCATTTTGTCTGACATTATTGCCCTGGGGGGTCAAGGGGCACTTTCTGCTTTTCCTGCTTATTCTCAAATTCTTTGTACTGTACTTGCACTAGCTCATACTCTGACGCACTGCTACTGTCAGAACTGTCTTTTGTGGATGTCAGTATTTCATTTGGCATATCTGACTCCTCTGAAAAAATCAACTGGTTCCTTCTAGTGGATGGCATTTGTTCAAATGGGCGAAGCCGCAAGAAGTCAGAGAGTTTTCTCTGGTGTTTCTTTTTTATTTTAACTGTTGAACAAGCATCAATTTGACCAATTACCATCTTCCTTGTACTTCTCTGGTCTATTAGGAACGCCCTTTCTGCAGCTGGTACTTTTTTTTTATAAGAGCATGAACATAAATTCAAATCCTTGACATTTGCAAGTGCTTACATCAAAAAACTTTTGAGCTTGTGCTTGAAAATCCTTCAATCGTTGCATATTCTTCTCACTCTTTCTTGATTCAACTAGTCTCTTCAATTTCATATATTTTGCATGATAAATTTTTAACATGTCCCATATTCGTTTCCGAGATACTGTAGGAATTTATGCTTTTTCCCAGATGCTCTTAACGTGATGAACAACGCAGTCGCTTATATCGCTAAAGTAGCTCTTTGTTGAAGTCTTCAGTTCTTGCCTAACAAACAGATAGTGTTTCATGACATCTTGATGAGTGGGAGATTCAGACCTTGATGTTTACTTGGATGGCCGAACACAACACAGGCATTACTACGGTTAAATCTTGGGACGTCAGCCATGCTGCTGTCCTTATATAATATATAGTCTATTTTGATAAGAATTTTATGTAATGAAAACTAGTTTATGAACTCCTAACACAAAACTTAATGATATTTATCAAGCAAGAGATCTCGTGATAAACAACGCTGAGTGACAACAATCGACAACCGCGCACAGCGCCGCACACATACGTCCACTCACAACTGTAGCTGGAGAGACACTGAATCAGTCTCTCTCCAGCTACAGTTGTAGCTGGAGCTACCGCGCGTGACTCATTGCATCAGTGTCACCTGATGCAATGAGTCACGCGCGGTAGCCCTGTGTACTTGCATCTCTCGGCAAATTGTATGAATGAGTGATGAAGTTTACAGGGCTTTTCATGCTTGTGCATGGTGTGATTTGTATGTATTGTGCATTTCAGCCTCGTAGTATAGAAAGTGACGGCTAATGCAAAGTGTCATATTTATATAAAATTCCGGTATTTACAGCATTTTTCTTAAATTTCACAGTATTTGGGGAGACAGAAGATGTTCTCACAGAATAAAAAGTATTTAATATTTTTTGTAGTGCATTTTATTCACATTTATTTGCACACTACCAAAAAAACATTGCATTTAATATGTAAACGTGTGGTAACGCTGACGCAGGGGAACTTTTTCCCCAATTTTCTCATTTTTCAGTGCGGTGGGGGAGGCAGAAGATATTGTTGTAGAGTTCTAATATTTTGCACACGTTAATTTGATGCTCATTCACACCTTTTCCGCACTACCCCCATAGCAAAATCCAAAAACGTGAATATACGCTCCACCCTACTGTCCATACAGCAGAATTTGTACATGAGGTGGACAGACTATTTGATTGCTTTAATAGTTCACTTGCTTTTCATTTAAAAAATGTTCGAGGGCGGTTTAGTTCAAAATTTTGTCATATGGAATTCATTACTAGTATAACAACATATATAAAGTCATGGGAAGTGGTTGCTCCACCTCGTGTGCACATTCACTGTATTGATGGATGGCTCATTAACTTGGCAGCGCTCAAAGCTCTTTGGCAAGACCTCCAGAGCTGTAAAGTAAATTACCTACTTACCCGCAGACTCAATCAGGATTGCCTTGAAAATCTGTTTGCCAAATTGAGGAATAGATTCGGGAACTGTGATCATCCAAGTGTATATCATTTCATGAAGGGTTTAAAATCAATAATGACCCATGAACTTTTTTCAGTTCCCACTAATAGTAATTCTGAGGCAGATGACTCCCAGTTCCTTGACCTAATCTCAAACTGGGAATCAGGTGACCCCTTAACCACTATTTCAGATTCTGACTCTGAATCTGAAGATACAGTGGTAGCCAGCTTGCCACTTGCTGAAGTGAATGCTCTTGTGTATATAGTTGGTTGGACATGCAAAAGATTTTTGAGTACTCATGATTGTCAAAATTGCAGGGAGTATTGTTAAATGTAAGCAAAAAGCTTTTATTCGGGAGGAATTAATCACTTCCTCGACTGAGCCGGAAGATTATAAAAAATGGCCGAAAAGAAAGTTCACGAAAACGAGATCTAATGAATTAACCACTTAGTGACCAGGAAGGAAATTGCATCGTTTCCGTTTCAAACTCTTGGCATTAAACCAAAGAAAATTCTCTATTTAGAAGTCAATGTGAGAACGGGTACATAGTTTTAATGACTCACTCATCTTTTCCAAAAAGCATCAGGAAACCACTATTTTGAAAATAAACTTATCATAAAAGTTGGGTCCCACATGGTGAACATCAGTCAATGGGACCATGTGGAAGATGTTTTTTTTTTTTCTAAAGGATCAGAGCAGAAGATAGACTTGTTACCTAAACTTTAACAAAATAGCATATGTGTGACGAATGGTCTTGTCAAAAAATGAGGACGTGAGCTTAGCTTGCTCAAGACAAATGAAGTCGTACTGTCGCAGCGGCAATTACACCATGCCGTTACGACGCTTGTGGCCACAGGAAAGCTGTCATTAGGCGTAGGGCAAAGCGTTTATACACGTTTTTTTGGATTTGCTCGATATTGTGGGGTAGTGCGGGAAAGAGGGATCATAATCAATATGCCGTGAACTAATCCTCTAAACGGAGCATCAAATTTACGTGTGCAACAATATTAGAAACTCTACAACATATATCTTCTGCCTCCCCCACCGCACTGAAAAATGAGAAAACATGGGGAAGAAAAAAAAGTTCCCCTGCGGTCATCGTCACCACACGTTACATTATTCAATTGGCCAACAGTTTTTTTGGGGTAAAGGTGTGCAAATAAATAGTGAAAAACATGCACTACAAAAAATATTAAATGTACTTAGTCTTCTGTACCAAGGGAACATCTTCTGGTCTCCCCAAATCGAGAGCAAGAACTTACAACACGTAAAAATAATGAAAATTTGCGATATATTGCACGTTTTTCATATTTGTACAATACTTGACAAAAAATCGCTTACACTTGATTGTGTGATCTTTTCTGTTAAGGATAAACTGCCCCCCCCCCCCCTGAACAAAAAACATTGTACAGCTCTTCAGTTTATGTTCTCATTTTAATAAAATTGAAAAAGATAATCATAATCCAGACTCAACCACGAATCGAGGAGGTGGGCGTACGGCGAGTTCCGCCCCTAACCACCCATGCCCTCCATTCCGTTCGTTTAATATGATTTAACTAAGAGGTATACTCTTTCTGTTTCAAAATGTGCGGGCTAGTATTTTCTTCCCTTCTATTCTAGTTCCTATGTAACCATTCACGGGCTGCTAGCGCCCACACGGAAAATATCGAAGCATCTGTCACTTAATCTGGATATATGTCTTCGATGTACGTGCTTGCGTGTGACAGGGGAAATGTGTGGTAAAAGAGCACATGGTTGCTGCTAGCGGATCTGAATGTAGGCTGCTATGTTTCTGGTCGGTATCATTTTTGTTAGCAAGATGTGGCTTATGTCAATTCACAGCACTTTGCCCAGCGGTCAATCATAGATGAAAAACATAATATTCACTAGCTTGAAGAAGAAGTTTTATAAGCAAAGTTTAGGTTTTGGCCGCGGTCCTTTTTTCGGTGTCTTTTTCTGTGAAAATCGAACGTGTTCTTATTTCGAATGTTTTCTAATATCCTTACAGCTTTTGGTTCCTTTCGCCTCTTGGTGTCATTGTCTCTCGCTCTTTAGGGACACAATACGACTGCTATATTTCGTTTTCCTCTTAAAAAACGTCACGAATATTTGTATGTGAGTTCTGACTTGAGTCATTCCTGTAATCATCGCTCCCTTTAGAAAGAACCATTTTCAGGGTGTGCAAGTAAGGCAATTGTTTGATAAAAAACGGTTGGTTTTTCACTGATCAAGTTGTGTTCGCTTCTCTCTCTGTCAGACAACCGGGGACTGTGGAAATCAATGGAGAAAACAACATGTTTTTCGGCCTCCATACAATTGCTGTGATGGATTATACATTTTGATATGTGACACCAAACAAACTGGCAACACATAAGGACATTCATTAAGGTATTTGACGAGCACTAACAAATCGATCCTGGAGGCTGCTTTCTTTCATCGCCAATGATCAGGCGCGAGTCGGAGGATTTGCGTATTTGCCCCCGTTCGTTAACATCTAGCATGGTGCATTTTTCCGACCCCACGGTTTTATTTTGGCTAATTGGATCGAGCAATCACTTGATGTGCTACAGCTCTAAATAGCCTGTGGTAGGCATATTTTGTTATTTTTGTAGTGAGTCATATATGCTTGATCTTTTTTATTTTTTTTTGCGTGCTCTAAATCTGAATATAAACAAATTAATAGGTTCATAGGAATGGGCCCGTGTGGGTGTGCCGGTGGGGGGTGTTGGTGAATTCTTACTACAGTCAAATTTGTTCACAGTCACGTCGTTTTAAGCATTATGCCAAAGGACCAGTGAAAGTATAGTTTAAGTAGACCGGTCCTGATGGGGTCCTGGACCATCGATATGATTTAGATCAGATGACGAAGAAGGGTAGCTCATATTTGCATGTGTAACAAGCAAACAACAAATAAGGAAGGGAGGGGGAAGGGGCAAGGGGGGGGAAGGACAGCCAGCAAAAGGGTAGAAGACAGCGAGGGGGGGACGGGAGGAAAAGAGGGAGAAAGAGAAAGAAAAGGAAGCAGGAGGGGGTGGAGGTAGGAGTGGGAGAAAGAGAAGGGAAAAGGAAGGCGGTAGAGGGTAAGGGAAAGGGGAAGAAAGGAGTGAAGCGAAAGGAGGGGAAAAGAAAAAGAGCAGAGCAAGGGAAAGCGGAAACATGGGCAACCACGTGGTATATGATCCTGCTCGTCTGTAATTTATAATATGGCCAACCCCGAAAAAGTGATCGACTGGGTGATGGGAAGTAATGGAGAGGAGAGTATAAAATTCGATACGGACGAATGTTACCTGGTGAGCATAAAGCCAACACATCTTTGGAGCAAGCGTCCGACCCTTTCGAAACTAGACGTCGCGTAACCGTAGAATGTGTTCACTACCTACAGGCGCGCAACAGATAAATACATTTGTCTCTATCCTCTCACACTATTTCTCTAAGCAAAAGCAAGAGCGTCAGCAACCCCAGAGTCTGTCACTAAGCTGGTGGAGGATTCAGTGGTCTGTGAAGTGCGGGTGGATCGGGACGACGACCCGACCTATATGTTCGGGAGAATTTTCCCTATCTCTCCCGACCTGACAAACACGACGACATTCTGACGGAGCTTACCATGGCTTAGACGTATCTACCCTACTCAAAATTGTTGTACGCTATGACGGCTCCCGGCTCACGTCCCGGGGACGACGGTCAGACGGAGGTAACATTACCGATGTAGAATAAAGTTTCGGGGCCCCCTCCCGGACCGGGTCTCCCTTGCTTACCACCGTTTACCGGGTCCGACCCACACCCTCCCTGTCCTCCGGTGTACCCGCTGCATCCTTTTTGGCCATGGTAGTCCACCATTACTACATGAAGGTCCGCTGCAGTAAATTGCAGCGGTTTTCAATGTTGCAGTGGGGGGTACCCGGTCTCGGAGTCTGCCTATATTGTGGGGGTGGCCACCGCCAACCAATAAGCAGTTGCCTGGTTTACCCTCTAGGCGGGCAAGTGCACAGCCTCCAGCACGACGTTTCTTATCCGCTCATGTCGGACGTTGAAAGGGAGGAAGCTGAGGGGCATTCACCTGGGACCTCCGTCCCAGGGGCCCCCAGCACAAGAGCTGTCCTCCCCTACTCGGCACCTTCCCTGCCTGCCTTGCTCCAGGGCCTGCCCCTGCAGCAGCCTAGACTCCAGGCCTGCCCCTGCCAAGCCACTGAGCCCCCTCTGTTAACATTTGTCCAGAATGGTGCTGGTTGCTTCAACCCCACCCGCCCACCGCTGCCAGTGGATCCTCCTTCCCCAAAACCCAAAGGACGCGACGTCCCCACGCGCCACAAGACACCGTACCCTCCCTTAAACAAGGCCCAGGACTGAGTACCACCGAGAGACAAGGCCTGGTGGGATCGCCCGTGAAGTCACACCATAAGATACCACCGCTCCGCTCCCCGTACAAGTTTACCTACCTAAATAATGTTATCAGTATAAAAGATAACTGTTATCTCGGAAATGTCTGTTCTATAATATTATCAAATAAAAAACCGTAAAAAACACAAAAGAAAGTGCCATATGAGGACTTTCAAGAAATATGCATTAACTTAAACTCTTCGCCCATGTAATATTTTGCTCGCAAACATTTTACATGGAGAATATCGATAGAAGCGGAGTTTAATTAGCTTCCATGATATATTTCGTGTTATGATAAATGAATTAAGGCGCATGCATAAATTAGCGTTAACTAAATATAAAAAAAATCAAGGAAATCGGGAAATTTCCTAACTTAATAAGTTTATCAGTATAAAAATATATACTGTATCTTCGGCCAATGTTTGTTCTATAATATTATCAAAATAAAAAAACCGTTAAAATACAACTAAAGAAAATGCCATATGAGACTTTCAAGAAATATGCATGTACTTAAAATTTCGCGCATTTTAATATTTTGTGCAAAAAACTTTTTACATGGAGAATATCAATAGAAGCGGAATTTATAGCTTTCATTGATATATTACTTTTCTGATAAATGATTAGTAACTATGCATAAAAATTAGCGTTAACTAAATTAAATAACATCTGAAATCGGTAATTTGATTGTTATTTATTTAGTTAACGCTACTTTATGCATGGTCTAATGCATGTATCAGAAAAAGGAAATCTTATCAATGGAAAGCTAATTAAATTCCGCTTCTATTGATATTATCCATGTAAAAGTTTTTGCACAAAAATATTCAAATGGCGAAATTTTTAAGTACATGCATATTTCTTTGAAAGTCTCATAATGGCATTTCTTTAGGGTATTTTAGGTTTTATTGATTAATATTATGAACAAACATTTCCGAAGATAACAGTATATATTTCTACTGATAAACATAATTAGGTAGAGAAATACACTGATTTCGTTGATTTTTTAATATAGTAACGCTAATTTATGCATGCCGCTAATTCATTATCATGTCTAATACGAAATATATTCAAAGGGAAAAGCTGCACATTAAAAACTCCGCTTCTATTGACATCTCCATGTAAAATGTTTGCAGAGCAAAAATTATTAAATGGCGAACGAGTTTAAGTTAATGCATATTCTTGAAAGTTCATAAATGGCAATTTTCTTTGGCTGTTTTACGGTTTTTTTATTTGATAATATTAATATGCACACAACATTTAGCCGAAGATATAACAGATATATCTTTTATAATGATAAAACCATGTTATTATGGTAAGTAAACGTGTACAGGGAGCGGAGCGATGGGCTATTCCTATGGTGTGACGTCACGGGCTGACTTCCACCAGGCACACATTATCAATTCTCGGTGTGCCCACGCACAGACCAGCATTCCTGCGGAGGGGCCTTATGGGAGGATTATGGAGATGTCTTTCATCCCCCTTACCCCCCTATGTCCTAGTCCCCCACCCCGGTCCTAGTTCATTCCCTGCCTCACAGCTCTCTTACCCATGCTAGGCCGCCACAGCAGCCCAGCAGCCCCTGCCCTCACTGGGTAAGTGCTAGCTTGCGCCGCCACTCCCATTCTCAAGGCCAGCTGCTGTCGGGCTTTGCATGGCCAGCCTTTCATTAAGGGAAATCGCACCTTGCACCTTTGTGATTTCTTAATTTCTACATTTATTCAAGGTTTCCTGCTTAGAGACTGCCTCATTCGATGCCTCTCTCGACCTCATTACTCTTTATGTCACTCACGCGCAGGCAGTCCTATGTGACTACTCCCTCCCATTCATCTCTGGAACGCCCTGATCTCTGGTACTGGCAAACTTCAGTCTGACTTTAAAAGAGCCACACGCTTTCTCATCATACACCACCTCTAGTTGTTGGCGTCTGTGAGACGTGCGGCTGTCACAGAACGCATTCTCCCCTCCTTTACCAACTATGTTCCTACATGGTAGAGACCAATGTTGCGCACCGGCGCGGGGCAGGAGGCGGCCTGCTTCTGCGGTCGCCGCAAGTTGCCCTCTCCATTGTTAGCCCTTCACTATCACCACCTGTAACCCGTGGAACGGTGGCCTCCTGGAGCACCTCGGTGTAGCGTTTATTGGTGACGGTACCTTTGATACAGGGCCCGAGACAGTTCTTTTTGTGTACGATCCTGTTCGCCGGATACACCTTCAGGAATTCCAGCAAATGATGCTAGAGTAACAGCCGTTTCCTCCCCAGCTTTAAATAATGGGTGAACTTATATTGTGTACACTTCAGATCCTCTGGAACCCAGCCCTCCACGGAGCCGAAGGAACCGCTGGGTCGGTCCCTCTCGATCTTATCGGCGAGACATGTGACTTCTTTATCTCTCACAGTTTACTACTACTGGGCACTGACCCTACCAGCGGACTGATCCAGTTTCAGGGAGCTCACCTTGGAACCTCTGCCTGGGCAATAGCCCCCTCCTCCTCACCACGTCACAAAATGGCCCTTACATGTGGACGCGACGCATCATTCAGTGGTAATTTCCTTACCATGTCGAGTAACACACCATCACTCCCCCCTCCCTTCACGCAGGACCTCGTTTGTCCTTCACCCACAGGAGAAGGGCTCTTTTCAAACAGAATTAGAATTCATAACCCCCCCATCTAACCTCCCTTTCATCAGGACAAATGCAATACATCACACGAGTCACTCACTGGTGGACGTGGGGTCCCACACACCACTTTCCACATTTAATCACTTCCCACCCCTCCCGCCCTCTTTCCCGGGTCCCCTGGTGTTCCGGAAGTGTGCGGCCAGACCTTCAGGCCAAACGCCACGCCTTTACTGCGTCCGTGGATGTAGAGAATCCCCATTCTCTCTTTACTCCGTAGTCGTTTCCGTTTATTATGAGGCCCGATGCAAGCTGTATCTTGATGAGAACGTTCTGGCAGGCCGCCTTTTGTGCTTCCCTCGTCCTTCTCATCCTCAGTCTCCCGGTTTGGTCCTTTTTCAGAAGATGGTTCCCACCCTCAGCCCCCCTTCACTTCCGTTAAATAGTAACGGTGGCCCTCTCATCACCGATTTGTCGATAGAAAGTTTTCGAGTGCCTTGACTCCCACATCACACTACACTCGCTCTCCAAGACACCGTACCCAACCTGTGTTACACCCCTATCACACCAACGGCATACAATTAGCACTGCGATAACCCCAGGAGCCGTCCATCGCTCTGCTTTACACGCACTGTCCGCTGGGGAAGCGCTACGCGCACGGGACCGGAAAACATCCCGAAACCAGTTTTTCGCCGCCTCCCAGCATGCTGGCCGCCTCCTCCTGGACGTCTTTCAACGAGCAGCTGGCAGTCGGGGATCGTTCCCTTCTGTGTGGCGTCATGCCATACGATTCCTATTCTTAAGCCTGAGCAAACGAGCTCAGTCTGAGGCTTCCTGCTTCATAGGCCCAGTTAGCACTCCGAGTAAAATATTTAGTAACTAAACTAGAAGCAAGTCCAATGTTACACGGTTTCGTATGGGTGACATGGTGGGGTTGGAACCACAAACAGCGTACTCCATCTCAAACATATGTTCGGGGTTTTCGTCCTCACAGTGTGGCACCACGGGATGCCCTGCCTCCAGCTGGAGCACCACATTACAGGAAGGCATTTGCCCACACAAACACATATTCGACACGTAGCTAGCCTATGATTGACCGCACAAGCAGCTTTTGACACCCTCCTCCCAAACGCACTTTTAGAAAAAACTTGCCGCCGGGGACCACATGGCTATCCCTCTACCACTGGGATTGTAGAATCCTGATGCCCTGTGCATTCCTTAGATCCTTCTCTCTGGTGATCACACGGGAACGACACCATCAGGTTTAGTTGTACCACGGTCACCAGCAGGCGTCCACAGGGTTCTCCCCTCGTTCATGTCCTGCTGCGTCAACAACTTGCTCAGACTTCCCTGCTCTCATGCACACATGCAATCTTACATTCCGTTCACGAGCTGAATGACATCTCTATCATATTGTCCTCTGCCTTCTCTACTTTCGCACAGGAGGCTCAGGACCATCTCAATCTGGGAGTTGAAGCACGTCACTCTAGATGCGATCAACACCCTGTTGGGGCCTGACGGAGTGATTGCACCCCATGAAGGTAGCCTTCTGGCTTCACCGAAGGCGTATTCAACATCCCGACGGGTCACCATTAATGGTGCACCCCCAATTTCCTCAATAACACACACATAGCAAATTCCTTGGCTTTATCTGATTGGATGGCCCCAGCGCTACACCGTGGGTGGCACGATCACATACACACAGTACCTGGTGGATACCCGTGCATCAAGAGGCTTGATAACATGTAATGGATAAGTCCTTGGCAGTGGGTCAAGTGGGCTGTCGCGGACAGGAATACCCTCCTTCACTTCTATTGTACTTGCATCCGTAGTCGCTTAGACTAAGGCGTGTGAGGTTTATGTGCAGCCTTACTTCCCTCCTCCACAAGTTAGACCATGTAATCCACAGAAATAATGCCCTTCGTTATAGCTTTGGGGGCCTTCAGGTCCTCCCCGATTCAGAGCCCTCAGCAGAATCCTCCCTCTCCTCCCTGTCACACCGACGATCCACCCTCCTATATCCGCACTACACCAAAGCTTTCGCCCCTCCTCCCCTGGCGCCATGCCCTCCACGTCCCTCCTCACTTCCAGGTACACATGGTTAGGGAACCACGTGTCACATGGCCCCCTGCCGCTAAGACTAAGCCCACAATCAGACCATTGGTAGAGCGATCGCCACACTGTTCGCCCTGTCTTGGCTTTCTATCGAGTGAATCCCCCCATCCTTTCGCACTATGGAGCAAGGACCATCTCCCTGTGGCCCTTGGTTTCCTCTCTTTCGCTAATTTGCTGTGTTCCCTTCAGCCACACAACCTACACCCATGTGGTCCGAGGCTGCCTGTCCAGTGCAGGGCAGGTACCTTTTTCACTCCCTCCACACACCCGCTACAGAAAACATCTCTCCACATCTACACCCGCGGCTCCACCGTCTGCATCCCACTCCAGTCACGTCGGGTGCGGCAATGATATGTCCCGAGCAGGTCTCTTGCCACCGCTGGAGGTTGCCACCCACTGCCCTCCATCCTCAGGCAGAACTTTGCCATCAGGGAGGCATCAAAATGCCACCACCGTGCCCCCTCTGTGCCTTTGTAAAAAAAGCCATTTTCACCTGATCCATCACAGCCCGCCAACTTCTCCGACGTACCGCCCTCACACTCACCATGCCCTTGTTTCACATCCAACCACTCTTGCCGTATCATGCTGAATCCACTCCTTGGCCATGTCACATTCACCATTTCAGTTGGGTTTGCCCTCCCACATTGGTGTCACGGGCACATTGTGGGCGACAGAGCGGCAGCGGAGGCACACTCCCACCCCTCTCCCCTAGGACATCGACACAGACAAGACTGTGAGCTAATTGCGACATAACTTAGGACCTCATTGCAACCGACACTGGGACACTTGAGCTGACCTGAGCCTTACAGTACATTCAACTTGGACGCATACGCAAGGACCACACGACACTCACTGGTGGGACCCACTCCCCAGCCGGCCCCTGGACACCGCCAGGCATGGCAGTCACCAGACTAAGGATTGGCCACACCGCCTAACACCCACTACACAAAATGGGCATGCCTGTGACCCTCACTTGCCCCTTGGTGCCCCACCATACCTGGATACACCTGAAACACCTCCTCCTGCAATGTCCTCGCCACCACTACCACCGCACGGGCACCTCCCAAGTCTCTATCCCCCACTCCTTCCTTCCCAAGCCCCCCCCACACGCCCGCCCAAGCTCTAGCTAGATGAGTGGCCTCTCCAGACCCCGGCTTGGCCTTCAAAATGGACCACAGACGTTTAACTCTACCTTGGGTAAGGATTGATGTGACATTTGACACAAGACTCATAATAAGTTGGGCAGTGATGTTGATTTTTTCTATGTGAACAGTATTTTGATGATACAGCAATTTAGTGCAGACACTGTATACGCTCTCTAAAACGACTGGCGCCAGGTTGTGGACGTCATAAGCACAAACAACACAGAGCAAAACGAGCTGTCACAAGCGGCCGGACTAGTATTATGTACTACCTGAGCTAATACACGACTCATTACCCCTACACCGCAAGATGACCAGTAATCCTCCTCCAAGTGATGTAGTAGGTATTCACTGTGTTTGTGAATAGTGTAGTGTAGTTTATAAGGAAAAAGGGATGACAGAGATAAGGCCATTAGGACTACCTGATGAAATGAATGACGACTCTCGGGATCGGCACTCTACAATCCTTATAGGGAGCTTAAATGAACCTGCAATGACATGTAAAGAGCTAGACAGATAGACGAACTCATAGAGGAACAGGTAGAATGATGGCTTTCTTTCCCCAATAGCAAAACATACACCCTTCGTCACTCTACTCACCACTACAACCCTTTACCTAACCATAACATTTCTACCTGTTCCTCTATGAGTTCGTCTATCGGTCTAGCTGTAAATGTCATTGCAGGTTTCAATTTAAGCTCCCCTATAGGAATGCCGTCGAGAAGTAATCCACTTGTCTGGTGTCACGGCGGCCACTTGCGTCTGTCTATCTACACTTTTTGCTATTATCAACTACAACTTACATATTCACAAACAACAGTGCCATACTACTATTATCACATACTTGAAGGATGGATATACTGGTTGTCATCTATGCAGGTTAGTAGGGGTAATGCAAGGTTAGGTTAGGTTAGTCAAATAAAAGATATTGCGGGTTTGCTGAGCCAAAACAAGCGAATCAGCTGACAGGCGAGATCTGAGTTTGCAGTTATCTTACGTCACAACAATGACACAAGCGCGTTCCCGACCGTGTTAATATTTTATGGCCAACCAAAAAAAGGACCATATGTATGTTCAGCAACCTATGGGCATTTCTCAGCAAAAAAGAAATGAGTACGTGATATGTAGCCTATCATTGCACCCAAAGCTTTATAATAATCGAGTCGTATTATGGTGTGTATGGACAATTGAGTCAGTCATTCTCAAGTTAGAGCAGAGACACCACTTCACTACACAAGTCGGGGCCACTGCACAAGGATCCTAACCTGCAACCATCTGCATTGACTGCACCTTCGGGGGCACTAGAGGCTGTGGCACCACCGCAATGCACTGGCTCCTTAAACAACTCCCAACGAGCAACAATCATGATTCGAGACAGTGAACAGAGTTTTTGGAAAGAATGTGGTATATGAGAAATAGACTAATGGACTCTACAAGCCCTTAAAACCAATTGAACTGCAAGAATACAGGAGCAGCCGGTTTAAACGGGCTGATGAAGAATCAAAGGCCACTTGTAGACTATCAAGTCAAAGGATTAGACCATCGCGAAAAATCCGTTTGCATTAGATTGCTTTAGATAACAAGAATCCCTTACTGTTGTGTATTCCTGAACACTCTGCTTTATCCAAATGGCTGTGAGTATAATGCATGATTCACACATATTGACATGCTGCCTCGGGCGAATCCATGATGGCGTTGATAATGGCGGCAGAGGGAAATAAGAGTAAACAGGTATGAAGATATGTAATATAGGACGGTGTGGAGGCGGCGCTTGTTTTGGGGGAGGAATAATGGTGCAAATATTTACCATCACAGAAATATTGCATGTATATTGCCCGATGTGTGGTGAATGTGGGATTATTACAAGTATTCCGAGAGACTAGGTAGTTTGAGCAGTGATGCGATATTTGTAATATTTGGCGGCTGGCGACATTATTGCAGCTGGCGACCTAAAGTGTTATCTACGGTTAAAGGATACGGCGGCGCCAAAATCCAGGTGGCGCCAAAGTTGTGAATTTATTACACTGCCATGTTCGGCGATCCAGCAGTTCGTACACAAGTTGTTTCGTACATCAGTAGATCGTAACAAAAAGTCGTTTCGTACACCAGTAGATCGTAACCAAAAAAGTTGTTAAGTACACCAAAAAGTCGATCGTATCCCAAAAAGTTGTTCGTACAACAAAAAAGTCGTTTGTACCCCAGTAGATTCGTTACCAAAAGTTGTTTCGTACATCAGAAAGTCGTTTCGTTACCCAGTAGATTCGTTACCAAAAAGTTGTTTCGTTTAACACCAAAAAGTCGTTTTCGTAGGTAACTTTTACGATGGCACCAAACTTCCCTACACAATTGGGAGCATGGTTTTTGTTTACCTTATTGTATTCTAAGGAGACATTTTCTGAGCTTTCCGTCGCAAAATCAATAGTTTCCCCCCCCCCCCCCCCGTGAGATATAGAACATTTTAGGTGGGGGAGGAATATTATGTCTCCTTGTTACAAAATGCTATCTCTTCCTCTTATTGTGACCTGCATCGCTTTTGTTCGGAGGCGCACCCGTGGCCTTACCTTACCTTAACAACCTAACCTAACCTAACAATCTAACTAACCTAACTAACCTAACCTTACATTACCTTACCAACTTTAGCCTCCTAACTGGGTCTATAATAAAAAAGTTAATAAAATACCAAGCAAAAGCGATGCAGGTCACAGAAGAGGAAGAGGCGGCATTTGTAAAAAAAAGGAGGTCAAAAACATTCCTCCCCCACCTAAATGTTCTTTATCTCCGAAACTATTTATTTGCGACGAAAAGCGTCAGAGAAATGTCTCTTAGAATACAATAAGTAAACAAAAACCATGCTCCCAATTGTGTAGGGAAGTTGGTGCCCACCATCGTAAAATAATACCGTTTCGATTACCACCAGTAGATTCGTATACCAAAAAAGTTGTGTAGCGCCCCCCCTTTATTAGCTTTATAGCTTTGCGTAACGACGAAGGGCTCCACAATCCTGGCTATTACGCTGCCACCACCCACAATAAGGTGGGAAAAAAAAAATCTAAGATCAAGAAAATATGGAGTACTAATGGGTCTGAATTAAACAAACTCGTTATAGAATATCAGTATATAATCACCTACTATTCACCAGTAATATTCCCTCCTTTTCCTTAACCTAAAGTACGTTTCAACCACCAAATACATACTTAATTTACTATGAAAAATCGACACGACGTGACTCTAGCTCGTACTCAAAGCAAAACCCTAAACTCCTTCACCCTCAATCACTGAGTAACTTTCCAGGCACACTGACCCTCGGTGTAACTTTCCGTCACAATGATTCTCTGAGTAAAGTATCAATACCCCACCACACTCCAGCTACGAAACAAGGCCTTAGCTGGTATCAGGTGTATCCAGGCGTCTCACCAGCTCCCACAGCTCACAGCTCCCACCAGTTGTTTCACTCTGCTCCCTAAAACCCTTGAATTAGGGTTGATAGCCCACCTCCCACACGTGTCACCAGCTGGAGACGTGGACAGAAGACAACTAATATGGCTACCTGCCTCCTCCTCGACGGCCTGCTGCCGTCACCAGCTATCGCTGGCACAAAGTATTGTCGAAAAATATATATATAGTGATTCAGAACTGAGTAGTGAAGGACAAATGACGAGCATTTCATTGACTCGACATTTATATATTACTGATTACCCAATATAACCCCAACTTTACCCCCACTATACTTTACCCCCATATATAAACGTAAATTCTTCTTCAATCATGAGTCAAAAGTTTTAACCCATTTATCTGACGTTAGTATGTTTCGTACACCAAAAGTCGTTGTGTACCACAGTAGATCGAATACGTAATTAAAGTCTGTTTCTGTACACACCAAAAAAAGATCAGTTTCCTACCATTCAGAAACAGGTCGTTTCCTACACAAAAAGTAGTTTCGTACACCAGTAAGGCTTCGATACACCATATATAAGTTGAGTCGTAGGCTATCATGGAACCATAGTCGTTTCGCCGGGTTCAGGGGTGAACTTGACTACTAGAGTACGAAAAGAACAGGTTATGGACAAAAATACTCAAATCAGTGTACGCGAAAAAGAATACAACTCAACGAAACCATGGGTATCGAAACCACTTGTGTACGAAACTCCCTGTACCCCATAGTCGCAGCGGCCACTAAGCTGCGCGGTGGGGGCGCGCCTGGGGCAACCCAGTATAAACACACCTGAGAATTGTAGTTAAGCGTACTTAGCAGACAAAATTTTGTATCATCCTACACTTATATATTATTAAGGGAATGGTCAAGATCATCGAACCAAAATTGCTATCCGAGATGTAAGTAGGTTCTAACAGGCACAAAGTTACGTGTCCTTGATGGGCATGCTCAAGGTCTTTCTCCAGCACTCAAGTCTTCACTAGGCCAAGATGGACGCCACAACAACACAGTGCCCCACCCATCACCCCCCAACCATCACTCACCCATTACCCATCACACCCCACCCATGTCCTCACCCATTACCATCAAACACACCCATCACTCACCCATTACCCATCTACCCCCTACTATTCCCTCACCCATACCCCCAACCCCATCACCCCCACCACATTCACCACCCATCACCCCACACCCATACCGTGGTAACTAGAAAAAACACTCGTTTACCATTAGGTTTTCTATAATTCTTATAGCCGCATTTAAAGCTCCTTAATGACCCGCACTAACTACCCCATGGACTGAGTCCATTCCAAATAATTTTTGTTTCCAATCATGAGTTTGATGTGTTTTAATCTAATTGTTAATCTTTCTGTCGCAATTTTTTATTTTTTTTCAAAAATGAAAAAAAATACAACTACAGTGGTTACCGTTGACTTACGAGTGCTCCCAAACTATACGAGTTTTCCGAGTTACGAGGCAAGTCGTCGGTGACAATGTTTGCTTTGCGGTGCGAGACCACAAATACAGCAGTCTACGAATAGCCGCTTATTTTTATTTTTTTTTTTTCAGCGTTGTTTTTGTTTTTTTTTTTTTGAGCGAACTTCAGATGCGCCGCCGATAGGTTGCGCCAAGCGAACTCCCACAAGATCCCCCAGCATCCCACGTCTCACCGTTCACTCACTGGTTACCTCGCCGGGAAGCATCTCTGTGTGTTGGCTCACACAGGCGCATTGCAAATGGTGGAGGGTGAGTTGCAGTACGTTAGCGGCAGTTCCACACACAGTGCTTTCCAAAGCTGGATACTACAGGACGTGTAAACACTGGCTGAGACACTGCAAATGGCGACGGTGTAGAGTTGCAAGTTACCAGTTCATATAGCGTGACAGTCACAAACATATGGGCGTGGTGTGTTCAGCCTTGGGGTCTGGATACACGGAATAATGGTTATTTCAGAAGATTTCAATGAAGAAAACTGTATTTGATTATACGAGCAAATTGGTTACGAGCGTCGCATACCTCATGAACGAATTTAAAACTCGTAAGCAACAGGTAATCACTGTAATTGATACCTGGTAACCGAACCTATTATATCCTTAAAACATAAAATTAAAACTCCTAACCGTACACCTCCAAATTTTTTTT
This sequence comes from Chionoecetes opilio, assembly GCA_016584305.1. NCBI lineage: Eukaryota > Metazoa > Arthropoda > Malacostraca > Decapoda > Majidae > Chionoecetes > Chionoecetes opilio. The sequence continues at coordinate 20,028 of JACEEZ010024148.1, forward strand.
TTGTTAAATAGCGACAAACGCTTTATATCATAATTATTCAAAATCCAGTTACAATCAAAATCGACATCGGAATAAAGAAAGTTCGGTCCACCGAAGGAAGTTCCACCGCTGTGTTACATATTCTTGGAATTAATACCATAATGATGTCTAATTCCCGGACAGTAAAGTCATACCTATTCACACGGCACCCTGACGTAGATGGAGAAATATAGATATAAACCGAAAGTGCATAACCTACTGGCCGATGGACCCCCCCCCCCTCCTCCGTGTTACCCCATCTATCGCGTAATCAAGGCTGTTCTAAACTCATCCTAACCTGCGTATTTAACCTTCCTAGCCTTAGGAATGAGAGTGCAAAACCTAAAAGTTCGCCTAACCCAACCTCCACGAAGCAGTGTATTCTTTTTTTTCTTATGTGTTTGTGGCGACGGGGCAGGCCTTGACTCCTGGCCGGTGTTTATGTGAAGGACCAGGCGGTGTTGGTCCATGAGAGACTATGATGAGGAGCCAGGGAGGAGGAGGGAGGGTCATAGCCTTTGCCAAGTGTTGGTTGAGTGAGGCAGGAAGCAGGGTTGTGGGCCCCGCAGGCGGAGCCAGTGGTCAGGGCAGCACGTGGTCTGTGGGCCTGACTGTCAACACTGTGGCAGGTGCTGTAGTCACAGTCCAAGGCCGGTCTTCTCCGACCGCCCACTGAACCTGGCTCGCTACGGCATCCCTGAGGGTTCCCGCAGGACCGGTCATGCGTGCCTTTCTGGTTGGAGTGTGCGCGTGGAGGCTGTGTGTGGCGGCGGGCCAGCAGCATTGAGTGGCCGGGAGCAGGCAGGATCAGTCTGCCTCAGGGTGTGGGGAGGCACAGGGTGGATGGCAAGAATCACCTGGAGGCAGGGCAGCTCGGCCACAAGGCACACAGTGAGCTGACAGTGCCAGCGAGTTGTGACAAAACATCAAAGCAGAGTGACCTTGAGAAACATTCTAGGGACACACAGTTGTGTAAGAATTCTGAATGTTTAGAGTGTTGGGAAAAAGACTTTACTCAAAGAGTGCAACCTCACCACACACACGCTGATACACAGTGGGTTAAATAATTATGATGTTTAGAGTGTGGTGGGAAAGATTTACTCAAAAAGAGTTCCTCACCAGACCACCCTGACCACACAGGGAGGATGTTAAAGAATTAGACAAAGGTTAGAGTGTGGAAAAGATTTGCTACACAAGAGTGACCTCACAAACCACACCCTACGGACACACAGTAGGTGGTTTCTAGAGAACTTGTTTATATCGCTCAAAAAGAATTTTATGGAATAGTTTAAAAGAAGTGTGGAGGAAAAGATTACTAGAAAGAGTCACAATTCAACCACACACACCACGGGGAGCTACACAGTAGGGCTGGTTCGTTTATATAATTATGAATGTTTTAAGAGTGGTTGGGAAAAAAGATTGTTGCTAGAAAGAGAAGTCATATACACCCAGAGCAAGACACACTATCTGTGGCACACCACAGGTGGTGCGTTTGTGTTAAAGAATTATTGAAATGTTCAGAGAGTGCTGGGAGAAAAGTGATTTGCTACAAAGAGATGGAGACCCTACACCACACACCACCACTGACACCAACGAGTCTGTGTGTTAAGAAATCATGGAGTATTTCTGCCACTAGTGAAGCTAGTTTGAGAAAAGGCTTTTTGTATACACTAATCAAATATCAACCGAACCACACCTTTAGGACACAATGGCTGCGGGAGTTCAAAGTGTGATATTTGTAGCAAGTGTGTCAAGGACAAAGGGTAATATGCGGCACGTGAAGATCACTTTTGAGGTGGTGTGTTGTGGGAAAGTGTGGTTGTACCAGGCCTGTGGAGTGTGGCAATGGGTGGTTAGGGTGTCCCAAGATCATAGAGGGAAAAAATGAAACATGTTTTTTTCACTTGCTCGTGTTTTACTTCTGTTTTACACTTGCATAAGAAGAGTATCCTGTGAAAATTAGATTGAAATTCGGAGAATATTTAGGCGGTCGCGACAAACTGAACGATTTTCTAATAACTTTCCAAAAACAAGAAAAAAAACTCAAACACATCCCACATTTTAGAAAGAAACTATTAGGAAACCAATAACAGAGCGAGTTTTCAGTGTTTTCCATTCGAGATAGCCTCTTTTGAAGGTCCTTCTTATTTCCGCCCTACACGTTTCGATGGTGGTGACTAACTAGGAAGAGGAATTGACTACTTCTAGTGATCGCGGCCCGATTGTCGGTATGGGACCCCAGTGTGCGCTTGGGATCATGCAGGGTCCTCGAGTGCCCCGCTCCGCGGCATCGTTGACCATGTCGGAGGCCAAGTTGCCCCCCGTTTCAAGGAAAGCCCTTGAAGTTTCTGAAGAAGGGACCAGTAATGTCTTCGAAGTGTGTACGAAGGCCCCCACCGAGAAGGATGGAAGACATCGTCATCTTTTTTCCCTCCAATCGCTTTTGAGTTCCTTCTTCGAGGGCGGGCGTCTTGTCAATGCCTTGGACCACTCTGCTTCTCGACGCACATCAATCCTTGAGTCGAAGAAGGCAAGTCCCGCGCTTCGTTTCCTCGGGAAACGTTACCACAGGTGGCCGTAGCAGGGGTTGTTCTGCTGCGCTTGGCAACGGTTTGGGTCTCTGAACGGTCGTCGAGGAAAGAGACCGTACGTTCACACGGAAGCCTTTCACACAGAGCATCGGTTAGCCTGTGCATGCCACTTTGCTTGCAGTTACACCAGAGCAACGAAAGAGGAGCTGACTCGTTCCACTCCGGCCTTCCTCTCGACCAGTACAGCGACAGCTGGGATTTCAGCATCTGAAGTTGAGACAATAGATGGCACACTGGCATATAGCCGGGCTTGTATAGGACTACGAGCTCCAGGACGGGTTAAATCTTTCTAGGCGGGAGGTGATGGTTGGCTGGGAGCCTTCACCACCGACAGGAACAGGTAGGAGAGACGGGAGAAGTCTTCATATAGTCCTCCTGGGATGGTTCTTCGACAGGAGCCTCCTTCAGGAAGGCCCCAATGCGTCGTACTTCAGCTTGCTGGCCAGTGCTTGTGACGCGAGCCAGCGGAAGAACTTCTACGAGGGCTCTCGAGTTGTTTCCACCATCTCTCTCTGCGAGGAATTCACGACGGACATCGATCACGGAGTCGTTTGAAGATTACAATGTCTAGGACCAGAGGGGAGTAGCCGACCGGCTCGGCTCTTGGAGACACAATCAGCACCTGAAGGAGTCAACCTAGTGTTACATGAGGCGGCCAGCGTCAGACCAAGCATAGCTATCTTGTCCGAGTTCTGTATCAATCCGAATGCAAGCACCGATGCACGATCATGCAGTGTTCGAACGAGCACGATGGTGTTCGCGAAACAGAAGGCGATGATGTACTTGTTGTGACCCATGACGCCCGAATGCGACACCTCCATCAAGACACACTGCCGGCAATATCGTTTTTGCCCAGTCGAATCGAGGCTTTGTTATGGGACACCCAAGAAGGAATCAGGCAGATGTCATCTTCCCCTGTTGAGGAGGACGGCGATATGGTCCTCCGTATCGCAGAGGAGGGACGCGGAGGAGGATTTTCCACGCTCCCAATGCAGGACCACACCTCCGGGTATTCTGTTCCGCAGTCCACAATCTTCTCGGCGGCTTGCTCTCTCCCCGCACTTCGTGGCTCGATGGACCGTGCTTGCTGAGACCCGACATACTCCCAATGTCCATTCCAAGAACTTGAGCGGTAGCGCGCAAACGTTGACGTGCTTGACACGCAACACACCGCCCAACTTCTTCACAGATCCCAAGTTGAACATGAAACGGCTTTTTTTAAGATCCATCACATGGAGAGTCGATGAGGCTAGTATCTCAAGTCACGGGGAAAGAGACCTATCGTGATAAACAACGCTTGCGTGGACACAACACTCGAACAACCGCGCACCAGCGCCCCCGCACACCTAGTCCACTCACAACTGTATCTGATGTTTGAGTTTTTTTCTTCTGGACTTCGGGATCCACGAGCCGGTGTGATGACGTCGTCGAACCGGGAACGCTCCTGCTGCGTGATGCTGCATGCTGATTGGCGTGGATTCCACGCTCCTTCCGCTGTCAGCCGGGTGCACATGTCGCTGTCTTCCACGTTGCCCGGACGTCCACGCCGCTTGACGTCACGGGGGGGGGGAAAGGGGGCGTTTACCGAGTGCGCTTTCGACCTGCTTTCTCACCTTCTTCGCTATCACTGAGGTCAATTTCCAGCTCATGGCTGATTCCCCTCTGTCTTCTCTCTGACTCCGTAGGAACTCCATTGGTCTCGTCCAATCTGTGTCTGCCAGTTGGGACATTGGCAGAGCGAGGTAGGACCGCGCTGATCAGGTTGCTGCATCAGTGTCACTGCTGAGATGGTCAGCGAAGAGTTGCACATGGAGGTCATCCTTGAAAATCTCGCTCATCCATACGCTGTTTCGGCTGACTGTCTTAGCTGTTCTTGTTCTTATTGAGGTTCACATGGCACGCCATTTACTACCAGCTTTGGACAGGTTCCGTGCCGGCGCGTATGAGAATGTAGTGTGTTCGGAATCCCGCGCACGCGACCAGAAGCGCGCGGAGAACCTCCTCACCACTGCCTTCCTGCTCCCGCTCGCCATCTTCCCCATCTCGTCGTGAGTGGTGGTTCGCGGTATAGCGGAGGAGGACCTGCCTCCTTCGATGGGTAGCGCGGTAGCCCCCCACAGGGCTTCCGGTCGAATTTCATCGATTGGAGCCTTGTCGGATCAGCAAATGATTACTAGCGGCTCTTGTTGGCCATGTTGATAACCTGTGAGGGTGAACTGAAAAAAGTGGATATGCAATTTAAGAATAAACATGCGGAAATTTAGACGTCACGTCACAGTTGAGCAAAGATTCAACTTTTTGTCGGTGGACCCCTGAATATATGTAGCTACAATTCGCCCAAAAATTTCAACGCAATACTGTTTTACTATGAGGGAGTAACCGGAATAACACACAAATGAGCAGATTTGCAACATTTCAAAAAACTTTTGTATTTGGGACATCCTAGGGTGGGGTGGGCAGAGTGTGGTTTACATGTGAGGTGGCAGCCGCTGGTCCCTTGTGTTGATGTGAGGAAGTGAATTTGCATCCCCCAAAGCAGTGGTGTGGGGTTGCAGCGTGCAGCGTGTTGACTTTCGAATTAAATTGTTTACATCCAGGGTTTTAAAGTTCTCTGCTGATTGCCTTAAAAAACAGTCTTTTCCACGCATAAGTCTACCCTCCTATTTTCTGCACGGCACTTATATGAAACAAAAATGTAAATTCGAGTAGTTTTCTTCTATGCATAGTATGAGTGGTTACTAAAAAACCTTACAGGAATAGCTATACGTTACTTTTCATCCTGTGTTGCTTTATCTAATGTAGTAGTATGCTGTGTACAAATATTTAAAGATATGGTCGAGATCTTGTGCGTCACAATAATTGTGTTTCCTCTCTTACCCTTTGCTGGCAGCACTCTGGTAACAGATCAGATAAAGTTTGCAGGAAGAAATATGGTTACTTTTCTGGGGTTTTCATTAATCTACCTTTTCACTGATAATGATTTCATAACAGAATTTTCACAAGATAATAACAAAATTAATTCTAAATATACCTAGATGAATTGTGTTTTCTATTTAATTTGAAATGTTCCAGTGATGTTTAATTTGAAGTTCAGTTGTTTTTTACATTAAGAAAACAGCCGTCTGGTGTTAAGAATTTTATGCAGTTTAGACGTGTGGGAAAAAAGATTGCTACAAAGAGTCACCTCACCACACACACCCTGACACACACAGTGGTGTTAAGAATTATGAATGTTTAGAGTGTGGGAAAAGATTGCTACAAAGAGTCACCTCACCACACACCACCCCTGCCCAAAACAGTGGTGTTAAGGAATTATGAATGCCTAGAGTGTGGGAAAAGGGTTTTATACCCGTTCTGAACTCAACCAACACACCTTTAGACACACTGGCTTGCGGGAGTTCAAGTGTGATATTTGTAGCAAGTGTTTCAAGACAAAGCCTGATATTGCCAGGCACTTTGAAGACCCATTTTTGAGATTGGTGTGTGTGTGTGGACAAGTGTGGTTGTACCCGTGCCTGTGGGAGTGTGCCCCGGGTGTGGCAATGGGTGATTTTGAAAACATTGACTAGGGAGAGTCTAATGTGATTTAGTCTTATAATTTTGGGTTTTTCTGTTGTTTCCACGGCTAAGACCACTGTGCCTGGGTTGGCAGCCTGAACCAGGGAGATATTTTGTTGGGGAGGCCGAGCGGCGGAGGCATTGTGCCCGCCCCCTGCTGCCAGAACAACAAACAAACACCATTCCATATATCACCTATTATCTTCATTTATTCACTTTTTTACCCACATTTTCCCCTGATCTTCCTAGCTCTCCCCACTATCGGGAGTCAAGATTCACCACCTAGCACGCCTCCCGAGCAAAAGGTCCACACAAAAGACAGACGTTGCCATGGAAAAGGCAGCCAATACATGCCTTGAAACCCATGACTCCATCCAGCCTCCTTTTAAAGCTCCTTATGACTCCGCACTAAAGGCGGCGTCACACTAGCACTTTTTCCGTCTAGTTTTTTCAGCAACTTTCTACAAACTAACAATTTTCTGACTGAAAGCCGTCACACACACATAATCGTTCGCCTGCATCACCAGTCAGCTGTTCGACTGTAAACAAACATGGTTCTTTGTGGTTTGTGGTTAAGATAAGGTTATGTTTCATTAAAACTTATAAGGTTAGGTTATGTTTCATTAAAACCTATAAGGTTAGGTTAGGTTTCATTAAAATATGGTTAGGTTAGGTTCATTAAAACCTATAAGGTAAGGTTAAGTTTATTTATTTTTTTTTTTTTTTTTATTTTTTTTTTTTTTCTTTTCTTTGCGCAAAATAAAACTATATCCATTACAACACGCACCTATTGTAGGCCAAGAAAAAATAGTCTGTCTCTGAAAACGACCGCGAAACTCCTCGTCCATTATTACTGATGGTTATAATTACGTGGCTTGTAATGCATTAAGTTGTAGAACAATTCTTTCATGACATCGTAAAAAAAAAGTAAGCTGAAAGGCTTGTGGAGCCCGCCAACTTCTGCGGATTATGCACCCAAAAAATAGCTACCGAAATAGGAAATTTAGGTACTTATTACTCTATTGCCGTTTCTTTAGCTGTGCTTCCCTGTTAGGAGGCATTCGGTTTTCAACACCACTGGTGTCAGGGGGGTGTTCGGTTAGGTCACTCTTTTAGTAAAACTTTTTCCCCCACCTAAAATTCATAAATTTTTTAAAACCACGGGTGTCAGGGTGTTATGGTGAGGTACCATTGTAGCAAATCTTTTTTCCCACACTCAAACATTTTAAATTCTTTAAAACCCTGTGTGTCAGGGTGTGTTGGGGAGGTGACCCATTGTAGCAAATCTTTTCCCACACTAAACATTCATAATTTTTTAAAACCCCTTGGTCAGGGTGTGTTTTGGTGAGTTGACTTTGTAAATCTTTTCAATGAGTCATGCGGAGACTGTTTTGGGTTTATATAGAACCGGCTTTAAATGTATCGCAGTACAAAAATCACTTGAATATTTTTAAACTTTTAAACGTAGAAATTTAATTTCAAAAACTGATTTATATCGAAATCTTTAAAGAAAACATATGGTTTTGATTTTACTAAGAAAGTTGACTTTAATTTCCATATCAAACGATCACACGACGGACCAGAACCCACGATTTAGAGGACTAACTAGCAGAGCGAGAAAAAAACCAACGGAGATCGTCTAACTAGCAAAAAGTGCTAGTGTGCGCCGCCTTAACTACCTGTCTACTGATCCCCGCCAATCATTCACCATCCTATTTTTGAACTAGTTTTCCCTATTTTTTTTTAATATACGCTTTTCCAGCTTGAATCCGGAACCTTGTTTTACCCGGTTAAAAACGTGAAAAAAATAGTACAGAAAAGCCTTTTAACTCTGCACTGTATAATCGGAATTTGATATAAATCGGCTGGCAAAGACAATTTTTTTTTTTTTTTTTTTTTTTTTTTTTTTTTTTTTTTTTTTTTTATTATTTTTTTTTTTTTTTTATTTTTTAAAAACCCATATCAGGGGAAAGGACATTGCATTAACTCGGCACATTGAAAAACTCGGAAAAGGGGCCCCAACCCCCTATGTGCCGGTTAAAGGTTTTTAGTATATGGGAAAAACCCAAATAGAATAAGTAAAAAAAAACCGTACATTTTATACAAACTTTATAAAAAAACCTTTTCAGCAATAATTGCGAAAGGACCCAAAATTAGTTTTTATGTTGAATTTTTAAATTTTGGGAGTTATGTGGGGGTTTTGTTTTACTTACTCCTGGTTGGGCTGGGGGGGAATCCCTTAAAATTTTCAGTCCCAATGTTGTATGTATGTATGAACATCCGAAAATGTGGGTTCTATTTTGGGTGACAAAATTGCCCCCAAAACAAAACAAAGAAATTTTTTAAGGGCCCCTCCAAAACCGGGAAAAACTGTTTGTAAAAAATTTTTAAAAGGTTTTATTTGTTTCTCACCAGAAGGGGAAAACCATCAAGAAACATTTGTGTGGTGTGTGTGTGGGGTTTTGCAGGGGAAAGCTAAGGGGCCCCGGGGAGCCCTAAAATGAATTTTGTTTCGACAAAATTTTAGGGACAAAGAAGCAGGGGGATTTCCTTTGACGTTTTCCCCTTGACCCTCCCCAAGTACTAATACACGTACTACACAAAGTATGCGAACGTATCTTTCACTGGTTTACGTATACTTTCTTTGGAATATCAGCAAAGTTGCTATGTGAAAATATACTTTTTTTTCCCAAAAAGCAATGTAGCTTTTGGGCCCCTCAATTTGATGTCCACCCATATAGTAAAAGAAATTTTTAAAAAAAATTTTATTTTATTTTTGAAGATGCCCATTCTTTTATTTTTTAAAATTTAAGGGGGTTAAAATAAAATTTACTTCCTTTTGCCAAAGAATTTTGGGGGCTACTTTTTCCCTAGGGGTTTTGGGGGAAAGGCCTAAACTTTAAAATAACATTTTTTAAAATATGATTAAATTGCAGATAAAAAATTTGGAGCCCCTCCGGGATTACTATAAATTTGAAACATCCTTAACTTTTTACCACTTCCATTTGTTTTCCTCAAAACCCCAAAAAAACGCCCTTAATCGGCAAGGCCGACGAGCCCGTAGAAACCCGCCGACGGGCGGCCGGTCTCCCTATCCATTTTAGGAAATTTGTAGCGGAAATTTGTCTGCTGTCATCTAAACCCTTTACCTTTTTTCTTTTTTACCTGAAAATGTAGGGATTGAATTTTCAGAGGCGAAGACCGCTTGTCCCAACGGGAAACGGTTTTCCCAAAAACAAGCTCCTGAAAAGCGTGGAAAGGTCGGGCGGGTCGGGTTCCCGGGGGGCTTATCCCGGGAAAAAACCGAGTGAGAGAGGACTCAACCCAGGGGTCGCGCTCCCCCCGTAATGAAAACCTGGGGTAACACTAAATTTACCTCTCTAGCTTCATTATATAATACAAAAGATTTGGCGATTTAATGTTTTAAAAACAATCGCGGCTGCGGCCCTCCCTGGTTTATGCTCAAAAAAATTTTTTTCCAAAAATTTTCCGCCTGGCAAGAGGTGGATTGGATTCAGTGTGCTTCAAACTTTCCAAAAATACCAAAAACCTTATAGTACCAGACATTTCTGGGTTGACATAATTACTGACTACTGTTGGCGACCAGACTATGATGAGTGATGAAGGGAGCCAGGGAGGAGGGGGGAAAAGGAGGCCTTGCCAAGTGTGGTGTGAGTGAGGCAGGAAAGCAGGGTGTGGACCCTGCAGGCAGGAGCAGAGTGTCAGGGCGCGTGTGGCTCTCTGTGTCCTGACTGTCACCACTGTTGCAGGTCCCTGAGGTCACAGTCCAAGCCGGCTGCTCCCCCCGGGCACTGACCCGGCTCCTCCGGCATCCCCGAGGGTTCCGCCGGACCGGTCATGCATGCTGGGGGGAAATCTTGCTGCGGTGGAGGCTGTGGGGCTGGGCCGAAGCATGAGGGGCCCGGGACAGCGGGATCAGTCTGCCTCAGGTGTGGGGAGGCACAGGTGTGATGGCAAGAATCCCCTGGAGGCAGGCAGCTCAGGCCACAAGGCACACAGTGAGCTGAAGTGCCAGCAGTGTGACAAAACATTCAAATGCAAGAGTAGGCTTGAGGCACATTCCTTGACACACAGTGGTGTTAAGAATTATGAATGTTTAGAGTGTGGGAAAAGAATTGCTAGAAAGGGTGACCTCACCAGACACACCCTGACACACAGTGGTGTCCCAAAAGTTATGAATGTTTAGAGTGTGGAAAAGATTTGCGAGAAAGAGTGACCTCACCACACACACCCTGAACACAGTGGTGTCAAGGATTATGAATGTTTAGAGTGTGGGAAAAGATTTGCTACAAAGAGTCACCTCACCGCACACACCCTGAACACAGTGGTGTTAAGAATCATGAATGCTAGAGTGTGGGATAAGGTTTTATAACCCCTAATCAAACTCAACCACACACCTTTAGACACACTGGCTTGCGGGAGTTCAAAGTGTGATATTTGTAGCAAGTGTTTCAAGACAAAGGGTAATATTGCCAGGCACGTGAAGATCCACTTTTGAGGTGGTGTGGGTTTTGTGGACAAGTGTGGTTGTACCCGTGCCTATGGGAGTGTGTCCTGTGTGGCAATGGGTGGTGGTGGTGGGCAGTGTTGTTACATGTGTGGTGGCAGCTGTGCCCTTGTTTGCTGTAAGGGAGTAATTGCCCCCGCAATTGTTTTGGTTGGCAGTGCAGGTGGAAATTTCAATAAATGTATCCAGGGTTTTAAAAGTTTCTCTGCTGATTGCCTTAAAAAACAGTCTTTTTTAGTCCCCTTAGAGCTAGTGCCTAAGCTATTAGGATAGGAAAGATCGCCAAACCCCCGGCAAACCCTGGGTATACGGGGAACCTAATCCACATCTGGTTAATGAACCGCTACACTAGATCTGAAAGAAAAAGAAACACACATCTGCAACGCCGTGCCAACCCTGCCGAGGCCAGTGGCCCGCCAGCCGGCTCCGGGCATATCATTCTTATTTTGCCTTCATCGAGACAAACCTGCCTGACGTCTCTTGTACCACGTGTTGTTTCCCTATTCTGGCTTGTGATATGGTAGCACCTGCCGGTTTTTTCGTGTTTACGTGGGTGTGTGTGAAGTTTTTACCCTTTATGCCTCGTAAACCTTTATGTGGGTTCACGGGACCGAGTGTCGTTTCTAACCATTCCCTTTTGGGGCCAGTGTGTTTACCTTTTTCAGTTGTGTCTGTGCTGTGTGTTACGCATACGACCCAGGGCGTGGCTTTCGCCTATTCCCCCTGGGCCTTGCTTCAAAACCCCACCCCCGCTCGTTCCTTCCCTGGGGGTCGGGCTGGGTGTTGGGCGTCCCTGGCCTGACACGTAAGGGCATCGTTCTCCCACCACACCCCCCCCGCCCGGCCCTACCAGGGCAGGAAAGGAGGAATAAGAAGTAGGAAGAAATTGGAGGATGAAAGTCAGAAGAGGAACTGACGAGGGAAAAGAAATAAAGGAATCAAAGAAGGGAAGGAATCACTACACTCACGGGGTACCCATCTCCCACCCATTCATCACCATTACCCCTACACGCGTTACCCATCTTCCCCCACCCATCCTCACCTTACCCCACACGGTTACCCATCTTCCCCCACCCCCTTTACTCACCCATTACCATCACCCCCACACCCATTCATTTACCAATTACCCATCACCACACCCATTCACCCATACCCCCATTTACACCCTTACCAAACACCCGGACCCATTCACTCACCCCTTACCCATCACACCAACCCATTCACATCACCCATTACCCCATCACCCCACACCATCCAATTTGATTGCTCAAATTTCGCTTGCTGTTCAATCATCCAGGGAAGATGATTGCCCGACCCGCAAGAATTTTCTAAGTAGCGGATTCAAGCCAAATGCCCCCGGCGGGGCGACCTGGAGGACCAACAAAACTCCACTTGGGCCCGTGCTTGCCAGCTTATGGTAAAAAAAAATTGGGAATTTTCCCTTTTCCCAAAGGGATT
>JACEEZ010024149.1:10000-15000 GCA_016584305.1 Chionoecetes opilio
ATTACCAAGACATGAATGATACACGTGTCCAACCATTACTCTTTGAAGGACAGGGTGGTGTATTTTTAGCCTCTATTCCTTTGTGTCTTGATTTAACTACCTCTCTATCTCACTCCTTATCTGGACTCCACCCTCCTTTTTTCCTTCCTTGTCTCTTTCTCTTTCTAGCCTTTATATTTTCTCAGTTTTATCTTTCTCTGTTCTCTTTCTCTTACTCTTTCTTCTCTTTTTCTTCTTCTTCTTCTTCTCTTTCTCTGTTCTCTTTCTCTTACTCTTACTTTTCTTCTTTTCCCTTTCCTTTTCCCGTTTTTTACTCTTCCTCCTTCTTCTTTCTTTCTCGTTCCTTTCCTTATCTATCTTCTTCTTTTTTTTCTCTTCTTGGGTTCTCTTCCTTACCTTTCTCTTTCTTCCTTTCTCTGGGCCTTTACCTTTTTTGCCTTCTTCCCTTTCTTTTCTCTTTTCTTCTTCTCTTCTCGGGGCCCTTCTCGTTCTTTTCTCTTCTTTCTTTTCTCTCTTTTCTGTTTTTCTTACTCTTTCCCTTCTTCTTCTTCCTTTCTCGTTTCCTTTTCTCTTTCGCTTTCTCTTTTCTTCTCTTCTTTCCGGGGGTTTTTCTCGGCCGTTTCCTTTCTTCCTCTTTTCTGTCTTTTCCTGGCCTTCTTCCCCTCTTCTCTTTTCTCTTTTCCTTTCTCGGGCTTTTCGCGTTCTCTTCTCTTTCCATTCTCTTCTTCTTCTTCCCGTTCTTCTACCTTTCTTTTTCTTTTTTTTCTTCTCTTTTTTCCTTTCTCCTGTTTCTTCCTTTTCTTCCCCTTTGTCTTTTTTTCTCTTTTTCCTTTCTTTTTTTGCTCTTTATTTCCCCTTTTTTTCTTTTTTCCCTTTTTTCTCCTTCTTACTTTTCTCTCTTTTTCTTTTCTCTCTTTTTCCTTCCCCGGCTTTTCCTTTTTCTTCTCTTACCTTTTTCTTTTCTTTTCCTTTCTTTTGTCTCTTTTTACTCTTCTCTTTTTCTTTTTTCCTTTCCTTTCTCTGCCCTTTCTTTTCCGTTCTTTTCTTTTTTTTCTTCTCTTTGTCTTTCTTTTAACTCTTACTTTTCTTTTCTTTTTTTTCTTCTTCTTTTCTTGTTCTCTTTCTTTACTCTTACTTTCTTTTCTTTTCTTCTTTTATTTTTTTTTTACTTTACCTCTTTCTTCTTTTTTTCTTTCTCGTTTCTTTTCTTACATTTCTCTTACTCTTTTTCTTTTTTTCTTTCTTTCTCTGTTTTTTAATTTTCTATATTTTCTTCTTTTTTTCTTCTTTTCTTTTCTCTTACTCTTTTATCTTTCTTCTTTTTTTTTCTCTTTTTGTTTTATTTTTTCTTTTTTTTTTTTTTTCTTGTTTTTTTTTTTTTATTTCTTTTTTTTTTTTTTTCTGTTTTTACTCTTCTCCCACTCTTTCTTCTCTTTTTCTTCTTCTCTTTCTCTGTTCTCTTTCTCTTACTTTTTTTCCCTTTTTTTTCTTTTTTTACTCTTTTTTTCTTTCTTTTTTCTCTTTTTTTCTTTCTTTCTTTTTTTACTCTTTTTTTTCTTCTCTTTTTCTTTTTCTTTCTGTTTCTTACTCTTTAAATCCCCTCTTTTTTCTTTTTTTCTTTTTTTTCTCTGTTCTCTTTTTCACCTTTGTTTGTGGATTTATCTCATGTTTCTTTTTCTTTTCTTTTTTCTTTTCTTTTATCCTAGGTCAATTTTATCCTAGGTCTATTTTATCCTAGGTCTATTTTATCCTAGGTTTATTTTCGCCTTTAATTCTTCCTGTCTCATGTTTCTTTTCGCTTTTCTTACATCCTCTCCATTTCAATCTCTATTCTATTGATCTATTATATTTCTATCTCTATCTATTTCTATCATTTATCTCTCTATTTCCTATTAACTATTTCCTTTCCCTCTCTTTATCATTTATTTCCTATGACGTGTTTCCTTACTCTCTCTTTATCTCTTATTTCCTATTAGCCCCTCCCTTACTCTCTCTATATCTCTATTTCCTATCACGTGTTTCCTTACTCTCTCTATATCTCTCTATTTCCTATTAGCTCTTCCCTTACTCTCTCTATATCTCTCTATTTCTTATCACGTGTTTCCTTACTCTCTCTATATCTCTCTATTTCCTATCACGTGTTTCCTTACTCTCTCTTTATCTCTCTATTTCCTATTAGCTTGTCCCTTACTCTCTCTATATCTCTCTATTTCCTATCACGTGTTTCCTTACTCTCTCTTTATCTCCTTTTCCCCTTTTGCTTGCCCTTTTATCTCTCTATTTTCCCTCTTTTTCCCCTATCACGTGTTTTCCTTACCTTTTTTATCCTCTTTCCTATTTAGCTGTCCCTTACTTCCTTTTATCTCTCTTTTTCTTATACGTTTTTCCTTACTCTCCATATCCCCTCTATTTCTATTAGTTGTCCCTTTACTTTTCCTATATCTCTTATTTCTTATACGTTTTTCCTCTCTTCTATATCTCCTTTTTTCCTTTAGCTTGTCCCTTACTCCTCTATATTCTCTATTTCATCAGTGTTTCCTTACCTTTTTTTATCCTCATTTCCTATTACCCCTTTCCTTTACTTCTCTATATCTCCTATTTCTATCACTTTTTCCCTTTACCTCTCTATATTCCTATTTTTATCAACTATCTCTTTACCCTCTCTATATCACCCTATTTCCTATTAACTCCTTCCTAACCCATCTTTATCTCTCTATTTCCTATTATCTATTTCTTTACCCTCTCTATATCTCTCCATTTCCTATCGATTGTTTCTTTACCCTCTCATTATCTCTCTATTTCCTATTAGCTCCTTTTTTACCCTTCAATAGTTCCCTATGCAACCTGACATGCATTCCTATCACCCTAATTATCAACCCCAAATCGTCCTCTGTCATTTCTTTCTCCAATTGATATATTTACATTTTTCCTTCTCTTGTTTCCTTATTTCATTACTTTTCCTTCTTAATTCCTCTCATTTTCCTGTTATTTTCTGTTTTTTCTTCTAAATTTCCATCTCTGTAATTTCCTCTCTCATACCCCCGCCTTTTACCCCCAATATCTTCCTCTCCCACAGTCCCCTTGCTCCCCCCTCTCAGTCACTGCCCCCTTCCCCTTCCCCTGCCCCCCCACGCCCCCTCACCTGCCCCCCCACGCCCCCTCACCTGCCCCCCCCACGCCCCCTCCCCTGTCCCCTCCTACGCCCCCTCCCCTGAATAAAGGTAATGATGGGACTGCCTTATCCCTGTCCATCACGAATATTTATGTAAATTAGTGGCGAAACATACGTCCTCTTCCAAGCTGTGACGCCATCCATCACCAACACACTCTCTCTCTCTCTCTCTCTCTCTTCTCCCCCTTTTCTCTCTCTCTCTCTCTCCTCTCTCTCTCTCTCCTCTCCTCTCTCTCTCTCTTCTCTCTTTTCCTCTCTCCTCTCATGACATTTTACTGATTTCTCATTTCCTTTTTTTTTTTCCTTCCCTTGCCTTTTACAAATTTTCATTATTTTTTCATTAATTTTCTTCTTCTCCTCACTTTCACGTACCAACAGTATTAAATCATAAATTATATCTTTATGTTAAGTTGTTCAAAATAGGATTTCCTATTATTTGGGCCTTACCTTTAGAGTTTTTGGGAAAGCTAATTAGGCTATAAATAAAGTCTTTTTAAATCGATAAAAAAATATACAACTAAATAAATATATATATAATATATATATAAATATATATATATATATTATATATATAATATATATATATTAAAAATTTTTTTTTTTATACTGTTGGGGCCATGCGCCTGGGCATGGTGACCAGGGCTCGGATGGTAGGTCTGGGGTTCACTTGAGGGGTGCGTGAGGTTGGCCCCGCCCGTGGGGCGCAGGGAAGATTCTTACCCCCGTGTCCCCCGATGCACTCGCAAACGAGGGAGAGTTGATGGGCGGGCATGTGGATTTCTAGGACTCGACGGTCAGAAAGGTTTTGGGTTCTTTGGGGTCGAACTCGGGTCCCGGGAAAAGCAGTCGGAGACGCTAATCACTCCGCTACCGCCTCCCCAAAGGCGGTAAAGTAGTCTATAAATATATATAAATAGTCTATAAATAAAGCCTTAATAAAGTCTATCAAGTTTTAAATTAGCAGAGTGTGTACCGGTTAAGTGTACAAATAAGCCACGCCTCCATCCCTTATTTGGCGTGTATCATTGGCTATATTGATGGTTTAGCCACGCCCTTTTTCTCCATCCCACGCACATGATTGGCAAAGGCTCAGTGGATGGATGCTTGTGATTGGTGGACGTTTAAGAGCCAGAAATTTAGCTTCATTAATGTTGATAAGAAAAGATGAAAAATATGATTATTCTCTTATATTTTAAGATTAAAAGATGAAAATGAAGATTATTTATTTATATTTGAAGATTAAAAGATGAAAATGATGATTATTTATTTATATTTGAAGATAAAAAGATGAAAATGATGATTATTTATTAAAACTTAAAAGATTATAAGATGAAAATGATGATTGTTCTCTTATACTTGCGAATAAAAAAATGAAAATTACGATTATTCATACTTGACGAATAAAAGATACAAATTATTATCATTCAGTTATAAAGATTAAAACAGATTCAGATCACTCAATACCTAACCAAAGAATTTATAGGATCCACAATATTTTTTTTCCTTGGTCTTATCTTGGAGGTGTCTTATCAATAACCTCACCTGGCCACCTGTCTCATTAACCACCTGCCTACCTGCCTACCTGCCTACCTGCCTACCTGCCTGCCTGCCTACCTGCCTATACCTGTCCTATCATTGATCTTACCTGGCGAGTGTGAGGCAATGAACCACACTTAGATAGGACGCTTATTTATTTTTTATGCTATTATTATTGTTGTGTTGTTGGTGTTGTTGTCTGTGTTTGTATTTTTCCATGTACATTTTGAAGAAGGTATCAGATTAGAGTGTGTGTTATTAGGTTAAGTTAGAGAGAGAGAGAGAGAGAGAG
>JACEEZ010024149.1:17500-35003 GCA_016584305.1 Chionoecetes opilio
GAAGAGGTGTCCCCCGGCCCTTCATCCCCCAGGGCCTGTATCACCTTGCCCTCGCCAGCCTCCCGCCGCCACCAGGATCGAGGTATGGCTCAGCAGATCTCCTCTCAAGTGAATCATGGAGTCAACAGATATTCATTTCTGTATCGCTGATAACAGGGCAAACAGAGACATGATGACACGGTCCTCCAGGTGTCGTCCCGCACACACTGCACACCGCCGTTGTCGCCGCCTCTTTGTGGTGGCCGTGTGTGGTGGTCACTGGTGGGCGACGGGCGGTGGTGCCGGGAGGGGGCGTGTGTGGCGCTGCACGCGGAGGGAACACCGCCGCCCAGGCCTGCAGCAGACACAGAAGGTGCTCTGTGCCGGTGGCTGCGTGAAGACAGGTGGTGGTGAGGCGAGAAGGCAATGGCGGGAATTCAAAGTTTTCTACTCTGCAGACATGAACATCAAATTCTTGACCCAGCTGAGCTCCCCAAGGAGTGTCAACTGAGTTTTAACATGCGTGTTTCACACATGTCAGGAGGCAAAGTTGTCCTTGGATAAGAATTAAGTAAACAAGTAAATCTCAAATGAAAATCATTTGACTTTAAAAACAATGCAGTGTTAAGATTGTAATGATGCACTCAGCAGCCTCGGCGGAATACCAGTGTTGCTGTGTTGGTGTGTCTTGTGTGTCTTTGGTAAGGTGTCTGCGTCACGCCACACGCCTGGCTGGGCCGATCATCCCCTCGTTGTCCCGCGCTGTCCACGACCACCGCGGCTGTCACCGCGGACACAGCCCTGTGGGAGGCGCCGCTGGGTCTCTGTGATGCCAAGTGGGTCCCCCATGCAGCCCCTCACAGGGATGCTACACTAACTTCTGTGTGAGCACCGCAAGAAGCTTCCCCTTAAGAAGCTTATCAACACCGTCAACCCGCGGACCCCAGGGCAGCGGTTTACCCCCGCAGGAGTCACCCCGGGGCCTCCCTGGCCCTCCTTGGCCCTCCCCACGGCTCCTGCAGGGCCGCGCGGTGGCCCCGCCCCGGGATGCTGCAGGACGTCCAGTGTCGCCGCGCTGTGGGCCCCGCGGGGTCGCCACGCTCCTGCAGGGAGGCCGGCCACTAATCTTGGCCTGGACAAGCGTCGGCCACGCGGCGGGGCTATGAGCAGTGTCGCCGCAGCGGTGGGTCTGTGTGGCGCCGCGACCTGACCTGCCACAGGCACACTAATGGCTTCATAATGCCGCCAAGCGTGTCGCCGCCGCCCGCAGGGACGCCGCGGAGGCACGCCGTTCAACAAGTTTACAAATTGCATTTATTGTAAAGTAACGCAATATTTTTTTCATGCGCGATGTAACAAAGTGTTTTATTGAAAACATTACGAGTGTCAAGCGGCGCGCCGCGACGCTGTGCTCAGGATTGTCAAGGGCGCGTCATGCAGAGAGACAACCCGCGGGGGGGACGCCCTGGCTCACTGCAACAGCAGCAGCAGCTGTGCGGAGCTCCTGCTGGGGTGGAGGAGGAGGAGGAGGGTTAGGTGTGAGGAAAGCGTCAAGCTGCAGCAGGAAGAGGAATACTAAATAGAGGCAGAGGGCGGCGATGATGGAGGGACACAGGACACATGTTGTCACAAAGCAGACCAATAAACACACAAACACAAGGACGTTTTCTTCCAAGTCAATAGGGAAGAATAATATGAAAATGCTTCTCCAGACACCAGTAGGCGTGACGGGCGCGTGAAACAAGAAAACAAACAACCGCAAAACGACAATAAAATTTGTGAAATTGAGCGTTTTGTATCTCAGAAAATTCTCTTTCGTAACTTACCCTTGCATATTTCTCAGCAATGCACATAAAAGAAAGCAACGTTTCTTCTCGCATCTTTTTTCTTACTTTTCGCAACATTCCTTAAAATTTTCTTTTTTTCTTTTTTCACCAATAAGTTTCCCGGGAGAGGCTTGATCTGAAGGGAAAGTTACGGTGGAAGAAAGGACAAGTTATGGTGGAGGAAGACGGAGAAAGATATATTTTTTCTTAAGGGGGAGGGAGGGGGGATGTGAGGAGGAAAATTTATGGCGAGGCGGGGGAGGGGGAGGAAAGTAAGGTTTGTAAAGGGAAAGGTTCAGGTGGGAAGAAGACAAGATACGGCTGAAGAAAGGAAAGTTACGGTGGATAAAGGAAGGTCCGAGAGAGAGAGAGAGAGAGAGAGAGAGAGAGAGAGAGAGAGAGAGAGAGAGAGAGAGAGAGAGAGGAGAGAGAGAGGAGAGAGAGAGAGAGAGAGAGAGAGAGAGAGGAAGAGAAAAAAAAAAAAAGAGAGAGAGAGAGAGGAGAGAGAGAGAGAGAGAGAGAGAGAGAGAGAGAGGAGAGAGAGAGAGAGAGAGAGAGAGAGAGAGAGAGAGAGAGAGAGAGAGAGAAGAGAGAGAGAGAGACAGAGAATAAACAAGATTAATACAAATACCAAAATACAAAAGATACAGGAATTCGCAATGTGATTCTTGCTAAAACACTAAAACTTTCTACGTCGACGGTGCGAAGATGAGACCAAAAATTGAATAAAACGTCACAGCCTCAGACAGACAGACAGACAGACAGACAGACAGACAGGCAGAGAGACAGGCAGAGAGAGACAGACACAGACAGAGAGAAAATGAGAGACACACGCACACAGATAGAGAGAGAAAAGAGAGAGTTCCAACGCCCCTGATGTACTTTCCCGCCCCCGAAGGCACAAGGAGGCCACCCACACGCCCACCTCCCGCCCGCGTAATAGGATGATGGGTGTGACCTCTGGATTTATTCATTTTGTCACTTCAATCAGAGCCCGCTGCGTGGTGGGACAGCTGGAGAAATCTTGGTCTTGGTCTGATTCGTGATGGTTCGTCGTCGCCTTTGTGTAGCTCGGAGTGGCCGCCGAACACCGCGCCAACACCCGCCAACACCAACACCTGATGGTTCTAAAGCATAAATATGGGATTACTAAGGCTTAATTCTAATCAATATGGGATTACAGGTGTGTTTCAGGTGTTTCAGGTGTGTTGAGACATAATTACTTCATGGTGTTGCGCTTTTAATGTTTTTATTTTCTGTTTCTTTTCTTTTCTGTGTGTTTTTAAGACTTTAACACGGGATTACTAAGCCTTCAACACGGGATTGCAGGTGTGTTTCAGGTGTGTTTCAGGTGTTTCAGGTGTGTTGAGGCATAATTTCCACATCCAATAATCGTGTCGAGGTTAATTCACTTCATAGTGTCTCGTTTATTTTATTTTTATTTTTCGATTTTTTGTGTTTTTCTCAGTTTGTGTTACGTATTTAGTGTTTCCTTTTTGTTGTTGTCGTCTGAAGTGTTGGTTCTTTCGTTCGAATTACCCAATAAACTCGTGTCTGTCTTTTGAGTGACATTATTAACTTTTTACTAACTAACTAACTAACTAACTAACTAACTAACTCACTAACTCACTAACTCTACTCACTAACTCACTAACTCACTCACTCACTCACTCACTCACTCACTCACTCACTCACTCACTCACTCACTCACTCACTCACTCACTCACTCACTCACTCACTCACTCACTCACTCACTCACTCACTCACTCACTCACTCACTCACTCACTCACTCACTCACTCATACACTCACTCACTCACTCACTCACTCACTCACTCACTCACTCACTCACTCACTCACTCACTCACTCACTCACTCACTCACTCACTCACTCACTCACTCACTCACTCACTCACTCACTCACTCACTCACTCACTCACTCACTCACTCATTCACTCACTCACTCACTCACTAACTAGCTATCCCTTCATGTTTTCCATTCCATGTTCTCGCTAAATTAATATACTATTGGTAACCTCACTACACACACAAGGTTAGGGAATTATACACATAAATAACCACTAAATACTCAAGGTTATGAATTTCTGTTTACGAGTTAATGCGTTTTACATATGTTAATTAAAAGAATGACTAATGGGCTCTCATGCATATAGATAAATACATTGATTAATACAACAACATTAACATTGACATATATTGCGTTTCAACACCTTGCTTACTTCTTCAATTTTTTTTTTTCTCTCTCTCTCTCCTCTCCTCTCTCTCTCCTCTCTCTCCTCTCTCTTCTCTCTCTCTCTCTCTCTCTCTCTCTCCTCTCTCTCTTCTCTCTCTCTCTCTCCTCTCTCTCTCTCTCTCTCTCTCTCTCTCTCTCTGTTGTCTGTGTCTGTCGCTGTCTGTTTGTCTGTCTGTCTGTCTGTCGTCTGTCTGTCTGTCTGTCTGTCCTGTCTGTCTGTCTGTCTTCTGTCTGCTGCTGTCTGTCTGTCTGTCTGTCTCTCTCATTTCTTCATTTCATCACCGTCTCCCTCCATCGTGTCTACCTGTAGTCTTACCTGGGGGACCTTAGCTGTTACGCCCCCAGGTAAATTCCCCCCGTGCGCCTTACCTGACAGGCAAAGACATGACCTACAGTCCCCCCGCCTCCTCCAGGTCGTGTATTTTAGGCCTATGCCGTCTGGAGGAGGAGGAGGAGGAGGAGGAGGAATAAGTTGTCGAAGTTAACGAAGAAAAGAAAAAGGATGAAGAAAAGAAGACTAAATAAGGTCAATATTCAAGTATCTAAAGAAGTGAAACATTAAAACAGAATAACATGAACGGAAAAAGTAACTAAAATTATATAGATCAAATAAAGAATAACAAACAAACTAAAGAAAATAATTTAACATGAAAAATAGAAGAAAAAAAAGCTAAAGGCGAAACACACCACCATCACTTTCACGACAAAAAAAAAAAAAAACATGAAACTGACGCCTATTCACCTTCACTACAAGAAAAAAAAGTAAAAATATCAAAAAGACAGACGTTGGTGGGACCCCTTTCTGCCGCTCACGAGGGTCCCACCGCAGGTCCTCGACTATCAGGACCTTCGCCACACACAATGGCGGGACTCAGAGCGTGAAGGAGGAATTAATATCGGATGAAACACATGTCCTTCTTAGCCTGAGAGCGACTAATGCCCGAGCGATAGCTGAATGGGGTTAATGAATCGACGTAAGGCTTCCTCCTCCTCCTCCTCCTCCTCCTCCTCCTCCTCCTCCTCCTCCTCCTCCTCCTCCTCCTCCTCCTCCTCCTCCTCCTCCTCCTCCTCCTCCTCCTCCTCCTCCTCCTCCACTGACTGGAGATTATTAGTAGGTAATCCTCTCCCTTTCTCTCCTCCCCTTGTCTGACAGAGATTGGGAGAGAGAGAGAGAGAGAGAGAGAGAGAGAGAGAGAGAGAGAGAGAGAGAGAGAGAGAGAGAGAGAGAGAGAGAGAGAGAGAGAGAATATAAATAAGAATAATACAAATACCAAAATAACAAAACGGGGCGAAGACGAGACAAAATAATAATAATAATAATAAATAAATAAATAAATAATTCACAGCATCTCTAAATCTCTCTTTATAAACATCTCCAACATCTCACGAGGCACCTCACCTTCCTACTTACCTCCCTCCTGTCTATTCCTTCCTTCCTCCTTGGGCTCTCGATCCTGCTTCCTGCCTCTATCTCTCCCTCCTTCCTTCCCTTCCTTCCTCCTTGGGCTCTCGATCTTGCTTCTTGCCTCTATCTCTCCCTCCTTCCTTCTCTTCCTTCCGATCTTGCTTCCTCCCTCTATCTCTCCCTCCTTCCTTCCCTTCCTTCCAATCTTGCTTCCTGCCTCTATTATATCTCTCCTTCCCTCCGATCTTGCTTCCTTCCTTCCTCTATCTCTCCTTCCCTCCCTCCCCTCCCTTCCCTCCGATCTTGCTTCCTTCCTCTATCTTTCCCTCCTTCTCTATGATCTTCCTTCCTGCCTCTACCTATCCCTTTCTTCCTTCCTTCTCGCTGATATTCCTTCCTTCCTGCCTCTATCTATCCATTTCTGCCTCCAATCTTGCTTCCTTCCTCTATCCCTTCCTTCCCTCCCTCCCTCCTTCTCTCCCTCCCTCCCTCCCATGGGCTCTCGATCCAACCCTCCGTCATATAAACAACACCACGACCACCTCCTTCTCTACCTGACTGTATCGTCGGCCACAAACTTCTACATGAAATACCAATAGGGTTCACGTTACCTGGGCCGCGGCGGGACCTCACCCTTACGTAGAGGCGCCCCAAGGGTTCGAATCCCCTGGCCTTCCTCCCCCTGCGCCGCCACCCGTGACTGATCGGTTTGAATAAATACGCCATATGTTACGTTTATCACGGCTATAGGGCGGCCTGCCTCCTCCTGCCTCCCTCCTGCCTCCTCGCCTGCCTCATTATCATTTTATGGCTTCTATTGTGATTCTAATAAACCTAGTGACAAATTCAGGTTTTCAGAGAGACACCTTACTGATTTATCTCTTTTAAAAGTCTCTTATCGCCGCCGTGTTATAATTAATCAACATAATTACCTGAGTTATCCAAAATGCTAGCAATAAAAAAATGTTGAGGTGTTGTGTTCGATTTGTGACGTTGACTTGAGTGTTAAGGAATGCAACGGCAGCGGATAGGATGGTTCTTTTCTACCATTTCGGACGTTTGTCATATATTTTCGTGCATTTGGACACTACTTCGGTCATACTTAAACACCTTTCGACCTTACCAAAATACACTGTCTTGGGTAATTTGGGTGTTTTGCGGGGTAAAGAGTAAATATAGGGTTCTATTCTACCATTTCGAACGTTTCTCAAATATTTTCGTGCATTTGGACACTACTTCGGTCATACTTAAACACCTTTCGACCTTTCCAAAATACACTGTCCTGGAAATGTTGTGTTTTTGGGGTAAGGATTAAAATATCCGGCAATACTAGAACGTTTGTCAAATATTTTCGTGCATTTTGATACTACCTCGACCATACTTAAACACTCTCAACTTTACCAAATTACACTGTCTTGGGTAATTTGGGTGTTTTTTGGGGGGTAAAGAGTAAAAATATCCTGGTAAAATAACGCTGGTACTTACGCGGTTCGAACAAGTGAGTCGCCATTAATGAAAGCCAAATACACTGTCTTGGTAATGTTGTGTTGTAGATCCTCACGCCTAAACTAACTTAAACCTAACTTTCTTCCTTAAAACCTTCTTTTCACTAACTTAACCTAATCTAACTTAACCTAACCTAACTTTCCTTCGTAACTTTCTTTCTTAATACCTTCATTTCACTAACTTAACCTAATATAACTTAACCTAACCTAACTTTCCTTCGTAACTTTCTTTCTTAATACATTTTTCCTTTCAACTAACTTAACCTAATCTAACTTAACCTAACCTAACTTTCCTTCGTAACTTTCTTTCTTAAGACTTACTACCTTACTACTAACTTAACCTAACCGTGTTTTTTGGGGGTAAAGAGTAAAAATATCATCGTCAACTTGAGTGTTAAGCAATGCAACTCGCTATGGTAACTGGTTTTCTATTCTACTTTTCGGACGTTTTTCTTAACCACTATTTTCGTGCTTTTGACACTATTACTGTCTCTTATAACATACTCACTTATAATAACTTACCTGGAACTTCGGTTTGTTTAGGGGTAAAGAGTCAAACTATAGTCGCACTTGGTGACAAGTGAGCAGCCTAAATGCACGGTCTTTATATTCGAGGTCGAAGGATGCGAGTGAGCGTTAGAGCGCTCGTCGCAAATGAGCCCTGACATGTTTACAGCGCGCAAGTGTAGAGTTCAGGCGTGTTGTTGGTTGTCGTTTCATATACGCGTGACATGCGCCTTTTATTTCTTCGTTATGACGGTCAGGCGAGGACCCGAGGAGCGCCATAACACTGCCACCGACAACAGCTGCTACTACTCTGCGACTACTGACTACTATACTACTACTATTACGTACTATACGCACTTACTATTTACTACTACTACGTACATGGCCCACACTACTATACTACCACTGCCACTACAACTACTGCTACTACTTCTATTACTACTACTACTACTACTACTACTACTACTACTACTACTACTACTACTACTACTACTACTGCTACCACTACTACTACTACCACTACTACTGCTGCCACTACTACTACTACTACTACTACTACTACTACTACTACTACTATTACTACTACTACTGCTGTCACTACTACTACTACTACTACTACTACTACTACTACTACTACTACTACTACTACTACTACTACTACTACTACTACTACTATTCATACCCTAACCCCACCTTCTTCTAAAACCCCAAAAGCTACTACCACTACTACACTACCACCACCAACATTCCATCTGTGTTACTTCTTCGTTTAATGGTTCTTGGTTACGAGAAGACCAGGGCTGTGTGTGTGTGTGTGTGTGTGTGTGTGTGTCAGTAAATCCTCGTCAAATTGCCTTTTACGAATATTTTTTTATTCTTTTGTTTTTCTTAGTTTTTTTTAGTTGTAGGTTAGCAATTCTTCTTATCTCACTTATCTTCTCGTGTTGTTGTTATTATTGTTGTTGTTTGTTGTTGTTGTTGTTGTTGTTGTTGTTGTTGTTGTGGTGGTGGTGGTGTGGTGGTGGTGGGTGGTGGTAGTATCAAAACATCTAAGAAAATAAAACTTAAAAATGAAGCAATTATAATGAAGCACAAGTATGAGTCGAGAACGTGGCTTTGAAGGCGTCGAAAAACCATATACTCAACACACCTTAACAACTTAACAACTCCCTCTTAACAACCTTAACAACTCTTAACACCTCGAAAAGAAACACAACGAACTAATTATCGATGCACCAAACCATCGACAAAACGGGCCCGAGAAAATACCCTTCCCATAGGACACGAAAATAGGTTTAAGTCAAAGGGCCCCATTGTTACCCCTCGACCCGACATCCCCGCAGCCCATTTTCTATTGAGACGAAGAAAATGGGGAGAACCAGCACGGATTTTCTGCTTATTGTTGTCGCATCATTCCAGAGCGATGTGTACACGTATGCCAATAAGTTCATATCCTTTCGTGTTTTTCTCGTTGTAGTAAAGGACTATAGGGTTTATGTAGAGGGGTTGTAGAGGCGATGGTAGGGTGAGGGAAGGACGAGGAGGCGGGGTAGACTAACACAATCGAAGAGGACGTGGTTGTGGTGAGGGGGGTTTCAGGGCAGACTATTGTGTGTGTACTTAGGTCGCATTGTCGTGTTTCTTGTTTCCTGTCCGTCCTTCCCTTGGTGTGGGGAAGGATTGGCCGTGTTTTTTGGGGAAGAGTTACGAGTGGTGTTCCCTGCCCGCTGTGTCCTGTCTCGGCCCTCCTTCAGGTATATAAGGACGTAGAAGGGTGATGGGGAAGAAGGTATTAAGACAGAAAGTAACGAATAAAAGTTAAATTAGGTTAAGTTTGTGGTGTGAAGGTATTTAGAATGATGGTAAAACGAAGGAAAATTATTTTTAGGTTAAGTTAGGTTTAAGTTAGGTTAGGAGTGAAGACATTTTATAAAAGAATTTCGTTTTTCGTAAGAATTTGTAGTATAATGAGAAATATGTCAAAAAAAAATTAAATGTAAAGAAATATCATAGAATGTGGAAAGTAGATTGAATGTTTAATGGAATTGATGAAATGTGTAAAAGAAATAAATTAGAATGTGGAAAAAGATCTAAAATATATAAGAATAATTGAAATGTTCAAAATATATAACATTAAGAAGGAATAACAACAATATACATTTTATAATAGACGGTAGACAACAAGAAGGGAAATGAGAACTCTTACAAACTATAAGAAACACTTCACGAAGGATAATAACAAGGAAAGGGAACAAAATATGCGACACCAAGATAAGAATAAGACAGGTATAATGGACAGGAGGAGAGAGATGAAGTCAGTGAAAAGGAAAAATATTGTAGTAGAAAATAAAGAAATGATATTTTTGGGAGTGACAGGTTGACACAGACCAAAAAAAAAAGATAGAGAGAAGAAAGGAAGAAAAAGGATAAAGGAAGACAAGACAGGCATGGAGGAGGAGACAAGAACACAGAGACATCCTATTGAAGAGAGAGAGAGAGAGAGAGAGAGAGAGAGAGAGAGAGAGAGAGAGAGAGAGGGACAAAGAAAAAAATATAAACAAAATAGAACAGAACATAAATAAAAAAGAACAAAAAACAGACCAAAAACCAAAGACCTTTCAGACAAAGAGACACAACCGACAAACACATCCAGACAACAGACGACAGAAAGGACCCACCAACAGACCGAACCCAAAAGAAAGATCATCCCAGACAGACAGACAGACAGAAGAGACCCCACCGACAAAAAAGACAAAACAGAAGAAGAAAAGAACAAATAAAAAAACAAAACCAAAACAGACCCAAAAGCCCAAGAAGGACCAACAGACGAAAGCAAAGACAGACACAGACAAGACCTCATCCAGACAGACAGACAGACAGATAAGACCTCATCCAGACAGACAGACAGACAGACAGACAAGACCTCATCCAGACAGACAGACAGACAGACAGACAGACGACAAAAACAGACAGACAAAAACCTCACCCAAAACAGGCAGACAGAGAGACAGACGACATCAGACAAGACCAAACCAGACAAAAGACAGACAGACAGACAAACAAGCCCACAGACAGACGAAAAAAGACAGACAAAACCCACAGACAGACAGACAGAAAACCCGACAGACAGACAAGACCACAACAGAAAAACCAAAAACCATACATACAACAGAAGACAACAAAAAACCTCACCCAAAACAGGCAACGAGAGACAGACAACGGCAAAACCACACCAACAGACATCCAACGACGACAAGAGTTTCCGTCACTCACCTTCAGGACACCGAAAACCCTTTCCCAAAGGGCCCCTCACGTAAAAATGAAGACCCGGTATACAAAGGCGTCCCAACACACCACCAAGATTGACAATAACATTATACCCACAATACCCAGTCTCCTCCCCCCTCCCCGTGCCTTCTCTATACCCTCCCGACCTTTACCTGCATCCCTCCGCCCCTCCGCCCCTCAGGTAACTACAGTATCAGGTGTCACGTATACCCGCACTTAGATTTCAGGAAGAGGGAGTGATATTGCTACTTTAGAGATAAGTTTGAGGTGTGTGGAGGTGAAATAAGTGTGTGTTAAGTGATGAAATGTCAATTTTTTGCGTGTGATGTCAAATTTTTGCATGTGGTGTTAAATATTATTGGCAGTAGCATCAATGGGGAACTTTCAAAGCTAACGCCACCAGATGTCTCTACCGCTGTCACTTCTTTTGCATTTTGACTAAACTACACTAAACACTAAACTGCATTTTTATTTAGCACTGTTTCAGTTGTTGTATTGAAGGATAATTCTGATATCCCCGAAGAAACACAGGAAATTTACGGTAATTGATAGATCATTCAGGCTAAAAGTGAAAAAGAACTGACAGCGCTAGACCTCGTGGGTTAGTTTTTCAGAAGGTTCCTCATTTTTTAATAGTAGTAGTATATATAGTGTAAGTAGTAGTATAGTAGTAGAAATATAGTAAGTATAGTAATAGCGAAAAAAAATATTGATAATAGAAGTGTGTTTTGGGAAAAAAAAATGTAATATGACAGACAGACGCTAAAGT
The DNA here is from genome assembly GCA_016584305.1 of Chionoecetes opilio. Lineage (NCBI taxonomy): Eukaryota > Metazoa > Arthropoda > Malacostraca > Decapoda > Majidae > Chionoecetes > Chionoecetes opilio. Next base: position 29,033 of record JACEEZ010024149.1, read on the forward strand.
CAGACACACAGACATACAGACGTGGGTAGGGATGGAGGGGGGGCATTTAAGGGGGGGAGGGGAAAAAGAGGGGGGGGAAAAAGGGGGTAAATGGTACACGGAGGGAGAGGGAGAAAAAAAGGAGAAAGAGAGGAGGGAATAATCTCTACAGGGGGCGCTGATTTTATCCCCTCTCTTTTTTCCTCTTCTCCCTCTTCCCCTCCCCTCTTCTTCTCTTCCCCTTTTCTCTCTCCTCTCTTCCTCTCCGCTCTCCTTTCCCCTCTCTCTCCTCCCTCTCCCCTCTCCATCTCTCCTCGTCTCCCTCTCTCCTTCCTCTCTCTCTCTCTCTCTTCCTCCCTCTCTCTTCTCTCTCTCTCTATTTTTTTTTTTCCATTTTTTTTTTTTTTTTTTTTTTTTTTTAGTTTTCCTTTTATTCTTTCTTCTTAATTTAATTGTCACCCCACCTCACCCCTTTCTCCACCCCACAACTTCACCCCCAAACCCCGTCTCCCCCACCCCCAACACCTCCCTTACAAAACCCCCAAAACCCAACCCCCAAAACCCCCAAAAACCTCGTAACAACCTCCTTTCAACCCCTCAACTCACGTCACATTAAACCAAAACTCAATCAGTGATAACAACCTCCATCGTCATTATCATTATCATCATTATCATCAATTTTACTGTATTTTTCCGGTAACCAGTTAAATACAGTATCACCACCTTATCCACTCACAGTCCTCCAGTCATAATTAATCGCCCGGTATATACCAAAACGGCTCCCCAGTTAAGTGTTCAAAGAGGGAAAAACATTAAACTTTATCTCACTGTGGATTTATGCAGGTAATAATAATGTGTAATCCTCTTCAGTGCACTTTATAAAGGTTTCGATTCTCCTTCTCTCTCTTTCTCCCAGTTAAATCCCTTCCCAGTCAAGTCTTCAAAGAGAGAATAACATCATGAAATTTTACCTCATTATAGATTTATTTATTTATGCAGGTGTTAAGATACGTGTAATCCTCTTCTGTGCACTTTAGAAAGGTTTCGATTCTCCTTTTCTCTCTTTCTCTCTTTCTCCCAGCTAAATTCCTTCCCAGCTAAGTCTTCAAGGAGGAATACATAACATCATCAAATTTTACATCATTGTAGATTGATGCAGGTGATAAGATACGTGTAATCCTCTTCAGTTCGCTTTATAGAGGTTTCGATTCTCCTTCTCTCCCAGTAAAGTCCCTCCCCAGGTAAGTCTTCAAAGAGGAAATAACATCATAATTGTACCCTTGTAGATTTATGAAGGTGATAAGTAACGTGTAATCCTCTTCAGTACACTTAATAAAGGTTTTGATTCTCCTTCTCTCCCTCTCTCCCATTTTATTTCCCCTTCCCGTTTAGTTTTCCCCGGGGAAATCTCCTCTCTTTTCCTTCTTTTTTGCTTTTCTTTTTTTCCTCTTCTCCTTTTAGGGTTCATTCTCCTTTCTCCCTTTCCCCCCCCTTATTTCCTGTCCCATTTAAGTCTTCAATGAGGTAAATAACATCATGAAACTTTACTTCATTGTAGATTTATGCAGGTGTTAAAAATCATAAGTAACATGTAATCCTCTTCAGTACACTTTATAAAGGTTTCGATTCTCCTTCTCTCCCTCTTTCCCTCTCTCTCGCTGAGCCACCAATTTTACTCGTGTTCCTATCTTCCTAATCTATCTTATCTTTCTTCATCCACTTGACTCACTTCCTGGGATAGATTTGTCTGGTGTCGGATCTAAGTTCACCTAAGCCCTTGATAAGATCGCCTGCCGCCCTCCCTGTCCTGTCCTGCCGACCTGCCGACCTGCGCCGCCTCCCGCCCCTCGTGTTGTGGTACAAGAAGGAAAAGTTCGGGGAATGCGAGATAAGGTGTTTGCTACATCGCTGATAAGGTCGAGAAAGGTGTCCGGGGAATGGTGGCGGCGGTTGTGAAGGAAGGGAAAGACAATGATCGGTTTTGGTTTTTTCTCAGTTTTTTCTTGTTTGGTTTTACGGCGTTTTTTTGGTTTTTGGTTACTAGAGGACTGTCTTTTATTTTTCTAGTAGCTGTTTTTTGTGTGTGTGTGTGGTGAGGGGGGGGTTGTGTGTGGGTGGGGTTTTTGTGGTGGTGTGTGTGTGTGTGTGTGTGGTGTGTGGTGTGTGTGTGTGTGTGTGTGTGGTGTGTGTGTGTGTGTGTGTGTGTGTCGTAAACCATCTATGTAATGCTTCCTGATAATTTCGAAAAAAGGGAAAAAAACGAATGGAAGAGAACGTGTAAGATGACATAATTATGAAACTTTATTTAATTTTACTTTTTTTCTTGATATTTTGTTTCCTTCTTCTTCTTCTTCTTCTTCTTCTTCTTCTTCTTCTTCTTCTTCGTCTTCTTCTTCTTCTTCTTCTTCTTCTTCTTCTTCTTCTTCTTCTTCTTCTTCTTCTTCTTCTTCTTCTTCTTCTTCTTCTTCTTCTTCTTCTTCTTCTTCATCTTCTTCTTCTTATCCACCACCACATCCCCCATCTACACCACCACCATCACCACCATTACAGCAACCACTAATGACAAAAGGACAACAATCACCTTCACAACCATTACCAGACCATCCTGACCACCACCACCACTACCACCACTACCACCACTACCATACAACAACAACACTAACTAAAACAAAACTAGAGTACCATTATAAAGTTGGCACTAACTTTAACTTACACCTTCCTAACCACTAACATAATACCACCTACCACTTATACCACTACTACCACTACCTTTTAACACCACCTCTAACTAAAACATAATTAAAGTACCAATTTTACGCTAACTTCACTAATCTTCCTCCTTCAAAAAAAAAAAAAAAGACAAGGTCCTACTACTATAGAACTAAATTTTCAATCTACCTGCCTACTACCTAAAAAAAAAAAAAAAATTCGATCCTCCCCACCTAAAAAAAAAAAAAAAAACTTCGATCCTCCCCACCAAAAAAAAAAAAAAACTTCGATCCTCCCAACCAAAAAAAAAAAACTCTCGATCTTCCCAACCAAAAAAAAAAAAAACTTCGATCCTCCCAACCAAAAAAAAAAAAAACTTCGATCCTTCCTACCAAAAAAAAAAAAAATCGATCCTCCCCACCAAAAAAAAAAAAAATACTACTAAAAACCCATAATTTCCATAGTCTACCTGCCTACCATTCCCCTCATCCCGCGAAGTAGCACCATTACGCCCACAAATATACCTTAAAGCGCACAACCCCCCCCCCCCACCTGTACGGGTCACCCCTAATTGATAACCATTTTTTTTTTTTTCTTTTTCTTTTTTTTCCCCTTCTTTCCCCTTCTTTCTTTTCTTCTTCTTTTTCTTTTTTTTTCTCTCTTTTTTCCCCCCTTCTTCCCCTTTTCTTTTCTTTCTTTCTCTCTTCTTTCTCCCCTCCTTTTCTCTTTTTTCCCCCCCCCCCTTCTCCCCCCCTCCCCCCCCCTTTTTTTTTCCCCCCCTTCCCTTTTCCCCTTTTTCCCCCTTCCCTCCCCCCCCCTTTTCCCCCCTCCCTCCCCCCCCCCCCCCTTTTTTTTTCCCCTTTTTTCCCCCTTTACCCCCCTTTTCCCCCCCCCTCCCCCCCCCTTTCCCCCCTTTTCCCCTCTTCCCTTTTTCCCCCTTTTTCCCCTTTTCCTTTTTTTCCTCCCCCCCCCTTCCCCCCCCCCCTTTTTTTTTTTTCCCCCCCCCTTTTTCCCTTTTTTTTCTCCTCCCCCCCCCATTTTTCCCCTCCCCCCAAAAAAAAACCCCCTTCTCCTCCCCCCCCCTTCCCCTTTTAAAAAAATTTTTTTCCCTCCCCCCCCTTCTCCTCCCCCCTTTTTTTTTCCCCCCCTCCCCCCCCCCTTTTTCTTTTTCCCCCTTTTTCCCCTCCTCCCCCCCTTTTTCCCCCCCTTTTTCCCCTCCCCCTTTTCCCCTTTCCCCCCCCCCCCCCCCCTTTCCCCCCCCCCCTTTTTTTTTCCCCCCCCTCTCCCCCTTTTTTTCCCCCCCCCCCCTTTTTTTTTCCCCCCCCCCCCCTTTTTTTCCCCCCCTTTCCCTTTTTCCCCCTTCTTTGCCCCCCTTTTTCCCTTTTCCCATTTTTCCCTTCCCTCCTATTTTTTTTGTCAATAAACTTTTTTCAGAGAGGGGGGAAGAGAGAGAGAGGGGGGGAGGGAGGGAAAAAAGAGAGAAAAGGGGGAGAAGAAGGGGGGGGGAAAAAATTTCCCATTTCCCCTAAAACCCCTTTTTCCTAAACCAAAAGGGAAAAACCCCCCCTCCCCCCTTTCCCCCTCATTTCCCATTTTATTCCCTCCCTTTTTTTCCTCAACCCTTTTTTCCCCCCCCCCCTCTCTCCCCCCCCTACCCCCCTCTCCCCCCACCCCTCTCACATATGGGTGTTCTAGTATTTATGGGCCATTAAAAAGGGTATATTTGGTTCCTCCCCCTCTCCCCCCCCCTCCTTACTTTGCGCCCCCCCCCCCCCCCCCCCCCCCCCTCTTCCTCCCCTCCCCCCCTCCCCTCTTTTCTTCCTCTCTTCGTTTTATTTTTTCTTTTCTTCTTACATTTTATCCTTTTTTCTTTATCATTTTATAATATTTTCTCTTTCTCTCTCTTTTCTCTTCTCTTTCCCTCTCTCTCTCTCCTATCTTCTCTCTCTTCCTCTCCCTTTTCTCTCCTCTTCCTCTCCTCTCTCTCTCTTCTCCTCTCTCTGGCACCTTTCTGTTTCTATGTCATGTTTGTCACTCCTGTTGTCGTTCCTCTTCCTTCGCCTTTCTGTTGCTGTCTGTTGTGTCTTCCCGTTCCTTCCTTCCTCCTGTTGCCGTCTGTTGTGTCTTCCCCTTCCTGCCTTCCTCCTGTGTGATGTGCATACTCTCCTCTCTTATTTGTCCTCCTTCACATTCTCTGGTTAGCTGTCACCATCGCTCTTCTCTTGTCTCTGTTTTTTTGTTCTTTATCTCCCATCTCCACCTTTCTCTACCCTTCCCTCATCTCCCCCATCATCATCAGCCTCATCCCTCCCCTTCTCCTCCCCTCCCTCCCCTTCATCTCCCTGCCCCGCCAGCGCATCACAAAAACCTGCACAACAGTTTACACAAGTGTCCTACACCCGCCCGGCCCGGCCAGGTTTTTATTCGTGTTCGGCGGTAATTTCATTATTGCCGGACACCGGTCGCCGCGTCCTGCACAGTGCTGCCTGGCCGGCCCGCACCCGCTACTCCACCCCGGGTGTGTTTACGTGCGGGGCGGGGGCGGGGGCGGGGTGGTGCACACAATATTGGCAGTGTTGTCCCGCCCCTCCCGCACCGGCCGACGGCTTGATGAATTTACACTCCCGAGATGAAAATTATTGTCATTGTCCTGTCTGGGCTGCGGCTCCGGAGGTGTTTAGTGGGCGCAGCGGGGGGCAAATCCCCCCCTGGTGAGAGACCCTGGCATCGGCCCCTCCTGGATCCGCCCCTACTGCCCTCGGGAGGACGGAGGCGCGGGGCAAGAACACGCCCCGCCGCCGCTCCCCCGCGGGGCCGCGGACCTTCTGGCTCTCACCCGCCGAGCAATTTTGAGATTTATGTCAAAGACAAAGCAAGACCATCGGCCACTCGGCGTCCACAGGGCGTGTGGCCTTGTGGCTTGGAAACGGAAAGTAATTTCAAATATCCATAAATTTTTATATCTCCACATTATTTCTCAAGCAGCGAGGCCGTGACGTTTGTTAATGCTGGGCCGACCCCGCCGCGTGTATCGGCCGCCGCTGTAACGAATGGTGACGTGATTTCATTATAAGAAATATGAATTTATCCAGCGGGGAACCCGGGCCCGGGGTGTGGGGTAAAGGGGGCGGGCAAAAGGGGGGGGGGGGGGGGGCATTGGGAGGGGGGGGGGGGGGGCAAAGGGGTTTTTTGGGGCCGGGGGAAACGGGCATTAGGGGGATTGGGCGCGGGGGATTGGCAGCGGGGGCATTGGGGGGGTTGGGAGCGGGGTTTGGGGAGCGGG
>JACEEZ010024149.1:38809-41309 GCA_016584305.1 Chionoecetes opilio
CTAACTTTTTAATTCTACCCCCCATCGGGCCATCTCACCACAACACAAGCATCACCGTCATCACCACTATCACCACCACTATCTTCCGTTGCCTCAAGATATACCATTCACCTCAATACCTCACGCCCCTACCTCCCCCAACACCCCTAGACACCCCTCCTACACCCCCATGACACCCCGCCGCTCCAGTAATTCATTCATCTAGGCTAGGGTGTAAACAAGGTGGGAGGAGTGAGGGGTGAGGGGTGAGGAGGGAAAAACACATCCCCCGCCCGAAGATTTATGGCCCGTCTTGGCGCGAGGACGGAAGGACAATTTCTGGTGATCATAAAATTATTCTACATTCTTCAGATCTTATCTCCGGGACGGTCGTGGGGCCAGGGAGTAAATAAGTACAGTCTTTGCTCTTAGGGACGTCTGTTTTTGTTTTGATTTGCTTTGTTTTCTCTCTTATTTCTCCCTTTTATCTTTCTTTTGTATATTTTTTGGATTATAGTGATATGGTTTTAAGATATGTTTGTTTATTTTTCAAAAAAAAAATATTTTTAAATTTTTTTCAATTTGATCTTTTTTTTTATTTTCCCCACGTACCATTTTGGTTTATAGCGGCAACCTGCAGCTTCAAGAGACCTGTGCGGCTCCTGCCACCTACTTAAAAATGTCCAAATTGTCGTTAAAAATATTGAGATAAAATACTGGCATAGATAACCGCAGTACAGTAGTGTATGTGACCGAGGTCCTAATTAAGTCTCTAGGAAAATATTGAGATGAATTCTTGTACTTATTAACTTGTACTTGTTCGTAATTTCCATTCATAAGAAGCGGCTCCTCAGCATGCTCCCCCTCCCAGTTTAAAAAAAACTGCTCTTCTAAATTTCTGGGTTGCCGACCTCTGCACTAGACTAATAAGAAAAAAGAAAAAAATGTAAAAAATTATAAAATGGGGGAAAACTTAATATACACGTGAGAGGAAAAAAGGGAGAGAAAAAGCATTTAAAAAAACAAAGAAAAATCAAGAAAATACGAAAAAAACAAATAAACTGATAAGAAAAAAGGGAAAAGTAAATCCAATAGAAGACAAAAAAAATTACGTAAATTAATAAAAGAAGGCAAAAAATCGATAAAATGTATAAATCAAGTAGATAAAAAAAATCAAACTAAAAATAAAATGGAAAACTGAGAGAAGAGATGAAAAAAATGAGTGGGAGGAGGAGTATAAAACAAAGGAGGCGACATAGGGTGAATGTTAAACCAGATTGGGGAGGAGATAGCAAGGTGGGGGGAGAGGGAAGGGGGAAGACAAGAGAAAGAACATCACTACCCGTGTCACTCTATGTCTCTCTGTCACTCTATGTGTTAAGGGCGACAGCAGACGGGGCAGAGGTGGCGGAAAACCCCCTTTTTTCTGCAGAACCATCATTTAAAAGGAGAGAGAGAGGGAGAGAGAAAAAGAGAGGAGAGAGAGAGGAAAAGAGAGAAGGGGAGAGAGGAGGGGAGAGAGAGGTTTGTAAATTATGTCAAATCCTTTTTTTTTGCTTTCTTCCTGCGTTTTGTGTACATATTTTTTAACCTTTTCTCTCTCTTCTTTTCTCCCCTCTCTCTCTCTCTCTCCTCTCTCTCTCTCTCTCTCTCTCTTTTCTTCTCTTTTCCCTCTTTCTCTACTATCATTTCCACCCATAAGCACCACCACCACCCCCACCACCACCACCAACACAAATCTCATCATCATCATCATCATATTCATCACCACCACCACCACCACCACCACCACCACCACCCCCACCACCAACCCCCAAACCACCACCCCCAATCATCATTTAAACTCATCACCCCACCACCACCACCACACCACCACCACCACCACCACCACCACCACCACCACCACTATTCCCCCCCTTTTCCCATCTCAGATCACCTCGCTCATCTCTAGGTCAGGTCAGGTCAGGCGGGTCACGAGGTCAACACACTCATCATGTCAGGTCACCGGGATAAAGATTTTGATTAACTTGAGTCTAATGAAAGATATTAATAGAGGCCACACAGAAAAGCGGATTAATTAATATTTTGTGTGTTTTGTTTATGATCTTAATTAAGTTTCCGTAAGAAGAAAATTAAAGGGATTACTCTCTCTCTCTCTCTCTCTCTCTCTCTCTCTCTCTCTCTCTCTCTCTCTCTCTCTCTCTCTCTCTCTCTCTCTCTCCTCTCTCTCTCTCTCTTCTCCTCTCTCTCTCTTCTCTCTTCTAATTAACTGACGAAGACTTTTTTTTTTTTTTTTTTTTTTTTTTTTTTTTTTGGTGGGGAATAATAATTACGATTTTTCTTTGATTTTCGGTCCTGTCATATGTTTTTTAGGGGAATTTTTATATTAGTATTCCTTAAATCCTCAATTATAGGACCTCAACTCTCAAAAACCTCATTCTCCCAACTCCAAATATTTGACATAACCTACCTCATTTCCCAGCCCCAAATATTTGACTTAACCTCATTTCCCAACCCCAAA
>JACEEZ010024149.1:48809-148809 GCA_016584305.1 Chionoecetes opilio
CTAATTGGCCTTTGATTGTGTGATTGATTAGGTTTTTGTTGTTGTTATCGTACTGGGAATATGAGAGAGAGAGAGAGAGAGAGAGAGAGAGAGAGCGAGCGAGCGAGAGAGAGAGAGAGAGAGAGAGAGAGAGAGAGAGAGAGGAGAGAGAGAGAGAGAGAGAGAGAGCGAGCGAAGCGAGCGAGCGAGCGTGAGGGAGAGGAGAGAGGCAGAGAGATGAGAGAGAGAAGATGAGAGAGAGAGAGAGAGAGAGAGAGAGAGAGAGAGAGAGCAGAGGGAGAGAGAGAGGCGAGAGAGAGAGAGAGAGAGAGAGAGAGAGAGAGAGAGAGAGAGAGAGAGAGAGAGAGAGAGATGAGAGGAGGAGAGAGAGAGAGGAGATGAGAGAAGAGAGAGAAGAGAGATGAGAAGAACGAGAGAGAAGAGAGAGAGAGAGAGATGAGAGAGAATGAGAAACACTCAACAGTGGGCATCAGAGCACTGGAAGCAAAACCTCAGGGGAAAGCATGCGGGGTGCCAGGTGGGGACCAAGCGCTGGTGGAGCCTTGTTAAGGAGCAGCAGGGCGAGTCAAAGGGAAACACTATCCCTTCTCTCGTACGGGAGGATGGCAGCGTGGCTCACACTGCTCAAGACAAGGCGAACCTCCTGGCCAGCCACTTCGCGGGAAAAATGCACATCGCCGACCTTGAGAGGTCACCACCGACACTGCCGGACATAATCAGTGAAAAACTAGTGTCAGTGAAAACAAGTGAAAGTGAAGTGAAAGATATTTTATTAAAGTGGACGAAAAAAAAGCGGTGGGGCCGGACAACATCAGTCCCCGTCTGCTTCGCCAGTGTGCATGCCAATGAGCTGGTGCGTCCACTCGCCTCACTTTTCAATCATTGCCTTCAGACCAGCACGGTAGCACCTGGCCTAAGTCCTGGAAAACCAGTAGCCTAATGTGGTTCCAGTTCACAAGAAGGGTGGAAAGACTGAGGCAAAAAATCACCGTCCTGTGTCCCTGCTGCCGGTGCTCAGCAAAGTGATGGAGACCGTCATGGCCTCGAGAATCACGGAGCACCTCGAGAGGCACCACCTGCTCTGCACCAGGCAGTTTGGGTTTCGGCAGGGGAGGTCAGCGGCAGACCTGCACCTACTGCTGGCTTCTGACCTGAGTGCAGCCCTGGACCAAGGCAAGGCCACTGACGTCGTGGCGCTGGACATCGAAGGCGCCTTTGACCGGGTGTGGCATGAAGCTTTCTTTGGTCACAAAGCTCCGCGCCGGCGGCATAGACGGGGCACTCCTGCCTCTCCTCAGAGACTATCTGAGGGACAGACACCTGAGGGTGACTGTCAGTGGTCGGGAGTCCGAGGTACAGCCCATCAGAGCAGGTGTGCCTCAAGGAAGCTGCTTCGGCCCCCTGCTCTGGAACATCTACATTAATGACTTGCTGCACCTCATCCCAAGGGCGAAGGCCTTTGCGGATGACATCACCCTGACCCAGAGCTACAGCTCAGAGGAGGAAACTGCCACCACGTCCCAGCTCAACGACGCGCTAAGCCGCATCGCAGCCTGGGGCAGCATGTGGCAAGTGAAGTTTGCTTCTCACAAAACGCAGCTTCTCAACGTCTCCAGGTCGGGTGCAGCTCTGCGCCTTAAATTCAACGGGGACACACTGGCACCGCAGGACGAGGTGGAGGTACTGGGGGTCACCTATGACCGTAGTTTGACCTTCAGAACCCACATCGAGCGGCTCGCTAGAGTGGCCTCAGGGAAGCTGGCATCTCTGAGGAGGATGTCGTGGCTTCTCGACGGTAGGGGGCTAGAAATCCTCTACAAGGCCCAGGTTCGCTCCTCCCTGGAGTACGCGTGCCTCGCGTGGGGCGGCGCGGCCAATATACACCTCGCCCTCCTGTACAAGGTACAGGCCCGAGCGGTGAGGATCATCGAAAACAACAATGCCGGACAGGAGCCACATCTCACCACCCTCCAACACCGACGTGACGTTGCGGGACTCACCGTGGTGTTCAAGGTGCAGGTGAAGCGTGTGAGTCACCTTCAGGCGTTGTGGCAGCCATACCACCTGGCTCCGGTCACCACCCGTGCTGTCGCTCTGGCTCCTGGTGAGCTATTACAGCCCCGCTGCCGTACGTGGCACCACCAACGCCAGTTCACAAACACTTATATCAGTTGGTGGAACACGCTGATATCACAAACATAATTGAACGGAGTGAGTGTCCAGGAATTCAAAGTGATGGTGAACAACTGGCTGCTGGGCAGGGCTGAGTGATAGTGATAAAGTGACTATTATAAGGACCAGAGTAAGACTTTAAGATAGGGAGCATGAAGAATGTAACCTTTAGTCTGTAAGTTACTATGCTACAATGTAATGTTGAATGTAACTTCTCTGTAAACTGTTAATTTGTATAAATAAAAAATAAAAATAATAAAAGTGAGAGAGAATGTGTGGAGTTTTTGAACATTTACTGCCTTAATTCATCTACCTGTTCAGCCATCTGTAACTGTTGTGTAACTAATTAATAACTGTTTGAATATAAAAAAGAGAGAGTTTCCTACAAGTCATGAGAATAATTCCATAGATCATATTTCTTTCTCATGTCCTAAAGCTATGTTAAATTACCCCCTTTCCTCTCTCCCTTCCCTTCCCTTTCTCTCTCTCTCATCTTCCCCTCTCCCTCTCACTCTCTCTTTCCCCCCTCACACACTTCCCTTCTCTTTCTCTCACTCCCATCTCCCTTCCCCTCTCTCCCTCTCTCACCTCCCTTTCTCTCACTCATCTCCCTCTCTCTCTCTCCCCCTAGCTATGATTACTGTTATCAAAATACTCGCCAGAACTACACCCTCTTATCACTCACAAACCCAACATTAACCTAACCAACACATACACATAAGGTTCATAACACCCTATGTATACCATGACCTAATGACCTCTATAGCAGTAATACTATAGCACTCTCTTGCCTCCCAACTCTCTACGGACACACCCATCCACTTTAGAAGCTATTTTGCCTGTCTATACCAAAGGGAATTAGCACTTATAGACGTCTTTTTAATGCTCTTTCACATATGCATCCTATGATTTCCGAGTGACTCTTATTTTGTTTAATAAGAACGTATCCCTCTATAATTACCACGGATATTTCCACCCTTAATGTTAGTGTCTGTAAGAGCTAGATTTAATCCCATATTTGAGAATCGCGGTTACGGCTTTTCTTGATGTTTTGATGTTTTTCTTTGTCATACGAAATCAATTGAAGGTTTGTCAGAAATCTCTTGTTTGTGAAAGCCTGCAGGGGAGAAGGGGGGGAGGGGAGGAAGGGGGGGTGGAAGGGATGGTGGGAAAGGTGATGGGACGGAGGAAGGGACAAGGAAGGGGCGTATTGTGTGATAGGGGATGGGAAAGGGGAGTTAAATGGTAGGGAAGGATAGTGAGGAGGAAGAGAATGAGGGAGGAAAGCAGGGAAAGAGAATGGGGATAAAAATACTCGTGAATTTTGGGTGAGAAAAAAAAAAGGAATCGAATAAGTGTGAAATTCATGAAGAGAAAGAGGATGAAGAAGAAGAGGAGAGGAGAGAGAAAAGAAATGTAGAAAGAGGAGTGAAATGGTAGGGAAGGACAGTGAGGAGGAAGAGAATGATGGAGGAAAGAAGAGAAAGAAAAAAAATAGTATACTCGTAAATTTTGGATGAGAAGAATTAAAAGAAGAAATAATTAGTGAGAAATTCATGAAGAGAAAGAAAGAGGAGAGAGAGGAAGGGGGAAGAGGAGAGGAAGGGGAAGAAGAAGGGAACACAGGAAAGAAGGGAAAGAGAATGGGAAAAAACTTACTCGTGAATTTTGGGTAAGAAAAAAATATAGGAATCGTGAAAAAAAATAATAAGTGTGAAATTCATGAAAAGGAGGAAGAGGAAGAGAGGAGGGAAAGAGAGAAAATAATCAGTGCTCGAGAATTTTGGGTAAGAAGAAAAAAAACCGGAAACGAATCAGTGTGAAATTCATGAAGAGGGGGAGGAGGAAGAGGGAAGAGGAGGGGAGGGGGAAGAAGAGGGGAACAGAGAAAGAGAATGAAAGAAAAAGAAGGAGGAATCAGAAAAAGAGAAAATCAGAAAAGGGAAGAGGAAGAGGGAGAGAAAAAAAAGTACTCGTGAATTTTGGGTTAGAAGAAAAAAACGGAAACGAATAAGTGAGAAATTCATGAAGAGGAGACGGGAAATTTAGCTAGTTTTTTTTTTTTTTTTTTTTTTTTTTTTTACTTTATATCCTTTGGTTTTTTTTTTGCTTCTGTTAAAATGTAATAGATGTAAATAAAACACACACAAAAAAAAGGGAAGAGGAGAGGAAGGAAAGAGAGAGAAAAAATAGTACCTACTCGTGAATTTTGGGTTAGAAAAAAAATGGAAACGAATAAGTGAGAAATTCATGAAGGGGAGAGGAGGGGAAAAGAGGGGAAAAAGGAGAAAGAGAATGACATGAGTGTATGATAATGAGCCCTTGATGAGGCAGGCGGGAGGGGAAATGTATGAATAAATGTATAATAAATAGACAGAATGATGGACAGATGGGAGAGACAGACAGGCGGACAGGCAGACAGGGAGACAAAGGAAAGGTTGAAGAGACAGATCGATTTACAGGCAGCCAGACCACGTTTAGACAGACAGATAGACAGATAAATAGATCAACATAGGAATGATACTGCAGTTACTCTAATCATTAATTTTATAAGCTTTAATTCCAGTTTTCCTTCATTATTTTCAAGATAGAGACAGGTCAATGTAATATGATTAGCCTTTAACCCCTTGAGGCCCGGAACGTAATTTCCATTGTAATTTGACCGCCATTAGATGATTTTTAATGAATATGAGCAATATTTTATAGATATGACCTGTTTAGTATCCTTAACCACTAACTAAGTTGGTATATTCAGTTACTTATCGTAATTTTATGGCTCGACAACGTAAATTTTTGATAGCAAAGGAAAAATCTGGGCGTGAAGGGGTTAAAGCGAGGCCACCGAGATGACAAGGCCTGATACATCGCCCGTGACGTCACACCATGTAGATCCCACCCGCTCCGCTCCCCGTACAAGTTTACCTACCTAATATAATGTTTATCAGTATAAAAGATATACTGTTATCTTTGGAAATGTTTGTTCTATAATATTATCAAATAAAAAAACGTAAAACACACAAAAGAAATGCCATTATGAGACTTTCAAGAAATATGCATTTAACTTAAACTCTTCGCCATTTATTATTTTGCTCAAAAACTTTTTACATGGAGAATATCTATAGAAGCGGAATTTAATTAGCTTTCCATTGATATATTTCGTTTAGTCATAAATGAATTAGCAGCATGCATAAATTAGCGTTAACTAAATATTAAAAATAATGAAATCGGGTAATTTCCTACCTAATATATGTTTATCAGTATAAAATATATACTGTTATCTTTGGAAATGTTTGTTCTATAATATTATCCAATAAAAAACCGTAAAACACACAAAAGAAATGCCATTATGAGACTTTCAAGAAATATGCATTCACTTAAACTCTTCGCCATTTAATATTTTGCGGAATTTTTTTTTACATGGAGACTATCAATAGAAGAGAAATTTAATTAGCTTTCCATTGATATATTTTCTTTTCTGATAAATGAATTAGCAGCATGCATAAATTAGCGTTAACAAAATAAATAACATCATGAAATCGGGTAATTTTTCCTGATTGATGAGGTTATTTATTTAGTTAACGCTAATGTATGCATGGTTTTAATTCATTTATCAGAAAACAAAATATACCAATGGAAAGCTAATGCAATTCCGCTTTTATTGATGTTCTCCATGTAAAAAGTTTTTTCGCAAAATATTAAATGGCGAAGAGTTTAAGTTAATGCATATTTCTTGAGTCTCATAATGGCATTTCTTTTGTGTGTTTTACGGTTTTTTATTGGATAATATTATAAAACAAACATTTCCAAAGATAACAGTATATCTTTTATACTGATAAACATATATTAGGTAGGAAATTACCCGATTTCATGATTTTTAATATTTAGTTAACGCTAATTTATGCATGCTGCCAATTCATTTATGACTAAACGAAATATATCAATGGAAAGCTAATTAAATTCCGCTTTTATTCTCCATGTAAAAAGTTTTCGAGCAAAATATTAAATGGCGAAGAGTTTAAGTTAATGCATATTTCTTGAAAGTCTCATAATGGCATTTCTTTTATGTGTTTTACGGTTTTTTATTTGATAATATTATAGAACAAACATTTCCGAAGATAACAGTATATCTTTTATACTGATAAACATTATATTAGGTAGGTAAACTTGTACGGGGAGCGGAGCGGGTGGTATCCTTATGGTGTGACGTCACGGGCGATGTATCAGGCTTTGTCATCTCGGTGGCCTCGGTTAAAGCGTGGCCACCGAGATGACAAGGCCTGCTACATCGCCCGTGACGTCACACCATGTAGATCCCACCCGCTCCGCTCCCCGTACAAGTTTACCTACCTAATATATGTTTATCAGTATAAAAGATATACTGTTATCTTCGGAAATGTTTGTTCTATAATATTATCAAATAAAAAACCGTAAAACACACAAAAGAAATGCCATTATGAGACTTTCAAGAAATATGCATGAACTTAAACTCTTCGCCATTTAATATTTTGCGTGAAAACTTTTTACATGGAGAACATCAATAGAAGCGGAATCGCATTAGCTTTCCATTGATATATTTCCTTTTCTGCTAAATGAATTAGCAGCATGCATAAATTAGCGTTAACTAAGTAAATAACATCATGAAATCGGGTAATTTTTCCCGATTGATGAGGTTATTTATTTAGTTAACGCTAATTTATGCATGCTGCTAATTCATTTATGACTAAACGAAATATATCAATGGAAAGCTAATGCGATTCCGCTTCTATTGATATTCTCCATGTAAAAAGTTTTCACGCAAAATATTAAATGGCGAAGAGTTTAAGTTCATGCATATTTCTTGAGTCTCATAATGGCATTTCTTTTGTGTGTTTTACGATTTTTTATTTGATAATATTATAGAACAAACATTTCCGAAGATAACAGTATATCTTTTATACTGATAAACATATATTAGGTAGGTAAACTTGTACGGGGAGCGGAGCGGGTGGGATCCGCATGGTGTGACGTCACGGGCGATGTATCAGGCCTTGTCATCTCGGTGGCCTCGGTTAAAGTCTCCAGGTGTTCAAGCTTGGTATCATTTTTTAGTTGTTTAAGCTTTTTTTTTTTTTTTTGCATAAGCTTATCACTTTTTGTGTGTGCTTCAGCTTATCATTTTTTAGTTGTGTTTATAAGATTAATTTTTTTTAGTGATCTATTACTTCGATTATTAAGACTCATAGTACATACAAATTCTACTTTACCTCTTCTTCTTTTTTGCCCTTGGCCAGTCCTTTGTGATGTAGAAAATAAAACCAATGAAGTAAACACCACATCACTAAACATGACTCCAACATGTCTTCCCGGCCCACGCGGCTGCTCTTCCTGATGCTCCTTACATAACATAACAAATGGGAGGGGGGGGGGCACTCAGTAGAGCGCATACCTCCACCCGAATATTTAATCAATTGGTTGCCATGGCAACAGTTGTAATTCGATTTCATAAAAAAAAGTTTAAAAAAAAAAAAAGTAAAAAAAAAAAAAATATATATATATATATATATATATATATATATATATATATATATATATATATATATATATATTATCTATATATATATATGCACTCAGTCAGTATGAGCGCATACCTCCGGCCGAATATTTCATCAACTGGTTGCCATGGAACAGTTGTCAATAGATTTCATCCAAAATTAAATCAGTTCTTCCTTATACCAAATAGACTTGGTATACCAAGCTTGGTCCAAATCTATTCGTAACTTTTCGAGAAATCCTGTACACTAACAAACAAACAAACAAACAAACAGACAGACAGACAGACAGACAGATCGGGGTGAAAACATAACCCCTCCAACTTGGTTGGCGGAGGTAACAACACGCCTTTCTTCTTTACTTTATACCATCACAGTAATAAATCTTCACAGCATAGAATCCAATCGCTACCCTACCCAAACCTTCGCCCTTCAGTCTCTTCCCTTCTCTCTCTCTTCCTTTCTTCCTATTATCTCACTCTTTCTTTCTTCCTCTTCTCTCTCTCTTCCATTCTTCCTCTTCTCTCTCCTTCTCTCACTGTTCCTTTTTTCCTCTTCTCTTTGCCCTTCAGTTTTCACAGTATGTCTTCCACTCTTGTCACCCAAATGTCACCCTTCAGTCTCTCACATTCATCCAGTCTTTTACATACTTTTAATACTTATATTTTATATTTTAATAGGTAAATTCCAAATATCAAGGAATAGTTTTTCTCTTAAACTCCAAATATCAAGGAATAGTTTTTCTCTTAAATTCCAAATATCAAAGGAATAGACTGGTGGCAAAATCTGAAAACATGCCCAGAATTCACTTTAGGGGTGACGGAATGTTAGCAGCTGCCCCCTGTCAGGCAGTTAATATGACCCATGCTTAACACTTTTAAGGTGGACGACCCATACTTAACACTTTTAAGGTGGACGACCCATACTTAACAGTTTTAAGGTGGACGACCCATACTTAACACTTTTAAGGTGGACGACCCATACTTAACACTTTTAAGGTGGATGACACTTGATTTAGGCTTTCATTAATTTTTTAAATGAAATACAAAATAACCACCCTGGCTGCGGGTGGCGAATTTCACTAAATCACCACATCTTTGTTTCTGTGCAAGCTACCATTATGAAATTTGGCATACGTGAACGTTTTTAGTGTATATAATGACAGAAAAAATATTAAGATTGGTAAGATTATATTTCCCTCTTGATATATATCAAATAAATGATTATTTTTCCGCCTTTTACGATTGCAAAATACAAGAACACATAAACCTACGATTGCATCATCTGTAATCTTCTTGAAAACAAAGACAAAAAGACAAAGACAAACATGTTACAAAGCATCATATAATCTGAGTCCTCTTGGGAATTTATATTAAAAGGATTCCGACAAGCTCCATCGCTACAGCCACAACCAGCAGTGCATCGCAGCTGCTTTGAACGGCATCGACATCTGGTTGAGTCACAGGTTTTACACTGGCATTGCGTTAGTTGAAGGTACTCAATGGGAAATGGTTATTCAGTCATTATCAAGTCATGTCAAGTCATGTCAAGGGTATCAACGTTGTCAACTCAAGAGACACTGATGTTCTTGTACTGATGGTGCACTTTGCAAACCAGCTTTCCCCTGAAGTGTGGTTTCGGACTGGCACAGCAAAGCAACGTCTGTATGTTGCTGTACACACCATAGACATTAATCAAGCCCTCTGCAATACTCTTCCAGCCTTCCACACACTAACTGGGTGTGACACAGTTAGTCAATTGTCTGGTATTGGGAAAACAACTGCCTGGAAGGTATTCATAAAGCACTTCTCACTGCTGGACGACCTTGGACATGGGACTCTGTGATGAAACACTGCGCAAAGTTGAAAAGTTCATCTGCAGATTGTACTCACAAAATGACACACAGATCAATGATGTTCGTTTCAAGCTATTCAACAAAGGTGCAAAGGACATTAACAAATTGCCACCGACCCAGTCTTCTCTACAACAGCACATCAGGCGAGCACACCACCAGTGTGTTGTGTGGCATTCGTCACTGGTTGCACAACCAGATATCCCCTGCTGGGAATGGCTGGTACAAAGATCCTTCCACAGAACAAATACTGCCTCAGCTAATGACTGAATAACCATTTCCCATTGAGTACCTTCAACTAACGCAATGCCAGTGTAAAACCTGTGACTCAACCAGATGTCGATGCCGTTCAAAGCAGCTGCGATGCACTGCTGGTTGTGGCTGTAGCGATGGAGCTTGTCGGAATCCTTTTAATATAAATTCCCAAGAGGACTCAGATTATATGATGCTTTGTAACATGTTTGTCTTTGTCTTTTTGTCTTTGTTTTCAAGAAGATTACAGATGATGCAATCGTAGGTTTATGTGTTCTTGTATTTTGCAATCGTAAAAGGCGGAAAAATAATCATTTATTTGATATATATCAAGAGGGAAATATAATCTTACCAATCTTAATATTTTTTCTGTCATTATATACACTAAAAACGTTCACGTATGCCAAATTTCATAATGGTAGCTTGCACAGAAACAAAGATGTGGTGATTTAGTGAAATTCGCCACCCGCAGCCAGGGTGGTTATTTTGTTTCTCATTTTAAAAATTAATGAAAGCCTAAATCAAGTGTCATCCACCTTAAAAGTGTTAAGTATGGGTCGTCCACCTTAAAAGTGTTAAGTATGGGTCGTCCACCTTAAAAGTGTTAAGCATGGGTCATATTAACTGCCCGACAGGGGACAGCTGCTAACATTCCGTCACCCCTAAAGTGAAAATCTGATTTTTTGCCACCGGTCAAAGTTTTTCTCTTAAATTCCAAATATCAAGGAAGTTTTTTCTCTTAAATTCCAAATATCAAGGAAGTTTTTTCTCTTAAATTCCAAATATCAAGGAAGTTTTTTCTCTTAAATTCCAAATATCAAGGAAGTTTTTTCTCTTAAATTCCAAATATCAAGGAAGTTTTTTCTCTTAAATTCCAAATATCAAGGAAGTTTTTTCTCTTAAATTCCAAATATCAAAGAATAGTTTTTCTCTTAAATTCCAAATATCAAGGAAGTTTTTTCTTAAATTCCAAATATCAAGGAATATTTTTTCTTTTAAATTCCAAATATCAAGGAAGTTTTTCTTTTAAATTCCAAATATCAAGGAATATTTTTTCTTTTAAATTCCAAATATCAAGGAATACTGTTGTTCTCATAATCTTCCTCTTCAAGATTAACCATGACTGGGTGATGCGTTCTTTACCTGTAGACGACCCCGTAAGTGATCTAGTGTTGGTTATTAAGGGCTGCGAGGATCCCTGTTTGCATAAGTGGTTGAGGGATCATGGGAGGACGTTAGCTGGGTCTAAAGCTCCGTCCACACTAGCGGGCAGTGCCCGTCACGGGGAAAAGCACGCGGGCACACTGAAACTGTCTTCCACACAGCAGAGCCTGCCTGGCCCAGTCAGAGGCGAGCAGCTGGGCAGCCAGGCAGTGTAGCCGTTCTCTATTCAGGAAGACTGTTGTGCGGTACGACAACAATGCGAAGCAGAAAGGACCGTAAGAAGCTGGCACTGTGTACCATAATCATTGCTATGTGCCTGAAAAAGAATAAGGACAAAGTGGAGAAAAAGAAGTGGCTCCACTTCTCCACTCCAAAGCTCCACATGTAACTTTGTATGTCTGGCAGCGACGCACTGCCGGGCGCGGCAGGCAGTGCCAGGTGAAATCGCTCACCTACCATCACGGGCATTTTACTCATTTGCCCGCGGGCACAAGCGGTGAGCCCGTCAACAGGCAAACTGCTCGCTTGTGCCCGCGGGCAACTGCCCGCTAGTGTGGACGGACCTTGACGGACCTTTAAAGGGGTGTGAGCAGTACCGTTTCTAGCCTTTTGGGGCCCTATGCGAAATGCTGTTTGGGGGCCCTACCTTGTAAACCTATGGTGGGGGGATTCCTAAGGTGGTCCGGGGGCACGCCTTTAATATTTAAATGCATCAATCTAGTGCACTTCAAGATGAAAAGAGACTAGTCTAGATGGGAAAAAATAAATAAATAAAAAATGAAAAACATTAATGGCAGCTTGGGGACCCCTTGGTGGCTTAGGGGGCCTGTGCAACCGCGTAGTTTGCATATAGTAAGAAACGGTCCTGGTAGGCGTGTTGTCTCACCAGCAGCCATTGTTAGTGATAGCCGCCAGATCATCTCATGTTCTCATGGACTGCTCATCTCCATATCAAGCTGATGATACTGAGGCACACCAATCCCCCAGCACCCTATGCTTAATGGTAAAGAGGTGAACAGTCCATAACAACAACAGCTGGGGTCAAATTATTGGTGTAACTCGTGTTTGGCATAGTGACACAGCAGTTTGACAAATACGTTCAGAATTAGTATTAAATTTCAAGGTTTTGTCTGTGTATTGTTCGCATTCTTATTCCTAAATACTCTGCTTGGTGAAATGTATGTGTAATTCTGCCTCCGGTAAATTTCGACTCATCTAGACTTTGAGCAACAGAACAGTATTTTTTCTAAGAGATTGATTGATTTAATGCCAAAAATGGGAGGTTTTTTTCTAAGAGAACACCTTTACATGGATGGGCTGAGTCCTCCCTCACCTACCATACCCTTCCCAGCCACAGCCTCAACACCCCACACTCTGCAGGATACATCACACTCTCATGATAAGAAATTTACTTTACTGGAAATTACACAGCCGATTATTCAGTACAACAAATTTTCTCTTGCACATAAATATCTGATGGGTTGGTGACCACGAACAATTGAGTTTTAACGGTGAATGATTCCATATTCCTCCTTGCAACACATGGGTAATATTACTGAAGCAAGCCACATTGTAACACATATGATATCCACTGGGTAAGATTTAGCGAAACACTGACTAGGAACAAAGCCGGTGGTTAGCCGTAAGCCACTTCAGAGACAACGGGTCCATCACATCAAATCACATCATTCCTCATCTCATTGCTCCTTTATCCACATCAATGCCCATCATTCCTCATCTCAAACTGATTCATATGTGATGCCTCAAAATCATAAAATATAACACATGGTTTGTAATGCCTAAAAATCAGATAACTAAAGGAATGCTTAAGAAAACAGAATTTCAGCCAAAATCCTTCAAGATATCACCAAGTATTAAAAATTTCTTTCAACTTTCCTTCTTTCAAAACTTTCTTCAACCATCCACACTGATACATAATTACCTTCTATGAGTTATGGCCATTTTTTATCAATTCCTGCTGCCAGTTGGCGATCAATTCATGAGTTGATTGCAATGTGCACAGATCTCAACTTCAACTATTCTTCCTTTATCATGGAAATAAAGCCTTATAATTATTGTTCTTGCTTCACCGGATGCCAAAACTTCAATGTTATGATCTTGAGCAACATTCTGGTCTGCATTTTGACTTTTGCATGACTAGCAAATGTTCACTTATGATGATATGCATTCAGGCTGCACAGCAATAACATAAACATAAGTAGCTAAGTGATTACAAAATACTCTAAGGTACAAAAAGAACAAATGAATGACACAAGACTTGCTGCCACGTCAACACATTGAGGGGCCTGGGGGGGGGTGCCTTAGTGAGGGGCTTGAGGGGGGGGGCCTTACTCAGTCTTGGCGAGGGCCACCACGGCAAAGCGGGACTCATCGGGGTCGCGGTCCATGTACTTGCGGCAAACCTTGGCGGCATCCTGGCGGGGAGAACAATGATTCAAGATTGTGAGAGGATAACATACGTACACACAACTTAAGAGTGAAATATTGCCATCTTCAGCTCCTGCCAAGATTTTGAGGTCACAAGTTCTTAGCTTACATGCCTTACATTACATTGCATACGTGAGTCACAGCACGGTAAATACTTAGCACTGTTGAGGCATTGATGGTTAACTCTGAGGTGCAATGGTTGTCACTTAAAAGGTAATTTGGGGAGAGGCAGATCATGTTAATGAAAAAAGATAGATAAGATACTTTGATCCTATCTAGACACTTTGCAAGTACCAACTACAAGGTTATTGACTATACAAAGTGCCACCACGCCAGGACGAACTTGGTGGGCTCGAACCGCTGACCGAATGCAGGGACGCTACACGCGAGCCCGTAGCTCTACCAACCGAGCCACCCTGACGGGTGTTAACCCTTAAGCAGGTTGCTCAACAAAATTGTTGAGGCACATTCAGCCATTTTTAAAACATATTAAATGCAGGTTCTGAATGAAGTATCCTTGTTCAGGCTGTTCAACAGCATTATAGATGTTAGCCTAGTGTATAAGTTTCCCAATATATGGCTTTGCGTTGAGGATATGACTCATTGTAAAAAAGGGAACACGGCCAGGTGGACTCTGTAGATTTTCTTTGTGTTTCTCTCCTCATCTTCGTGTGATATAGGTAAGTAATCATTCTTTTCTTGTTCATATTTTGACATTTAAATGTCGGTGACAATAATGAGTAGTAATTGTGTTTGATTTGTGATGACTATGATATAATACCAGCACTCTAAATGTTAGTCAACAATTTTGTTGAGCGGCCCAGTTATGGTAAAAATTTGTTGATCTTGGTTTGTGTTACAAAATCTGTTGCAGGTCATGTTCTTCTGGAATCATTCATGATTTGCTCTAATACCAAGGCAAAACTACGTTATGTACTGATTTGAACGAAAAAAACGAGAAAAAAAACAATTTATTGGTGAAAATGTTGGATCTTTCAATATCAACACGGTCTTTCAATATCAAATATAAGAAGTTGCCTCAAAATTCTTTGATTTCTCATTTATTTACATATAGTGATAGTTTTGTAATGCTCAATTATGTATTTTGGGATCAACAAATATTTATAGATTTTTTGTGAAGACATTTTTTTTGTCAAAAACGAATCTGCATTTCCATATGTCGTTGTTTCATTACTTCAACAAAGAAAAATACAACATCAGCTTATGGAGATATCAAAAACCTAAAAAAAACTTAAGTTTTCTTATGTTTTCCTAGTTACAAATATAAATAAAAAATATTGAG
This sequence comes from Chionoecetes opilio, assembly GCA_016584305.1. Classification (NCBI taxonomy): domain Eukaryota; kingdom Metazoa; phylum Arthropoda; class Malacostraca; order Decapoda; family Majidae; genus Chionoecetes; species Chionoecetes opilio. Next base: position 63,529 of record JACEEZ010024149.1, read on the forward strand.
TAAGTAACCATAACTGGGCAGCTCAACAAAATTGTAGAGGTTCATAACATAAGAACTATGATGTATTAAAAAAAACGTTCCTAGTGAAAGTTGTTTCTTACTTATCAAAATAAAGGAAAATGTCATTAAATAATTTTTTTCTAAACAAACTCTGTAAGTGCCCATTAAAGGGTTCATGAAACAAGGGCAGATTGTCACAGTTCCTTGATGTGAGGGACAAGGGTTGCTGTGTCTCAACATCCTTCAACTTGCTCCAATACATGAGTGTTTGTACGGTCCAAAGAGTGGCTCGGCTACAAGAGATGTTTAAATGAAAAGAATCTTTCAAAATCTTTCCGTCTTTTCGCTAGTGGATTGGGCACAAAGCCAGCCACTCAGACCAACCCTGTGTCATCCTCAAACAAACAGTGCAGCATTTAACGTGGCTTGAAGCCTCGGTTATTAATGTTAAAAAAAAAAAGTTCCCCTAAACATCCAAGCCTTTTATGGCAAGTGTCAACACACACACAGACACTGCCTGAGTAGAGAAGCAGTAATGTCCTGGAGTGACATTTAGGTATGCCTTGGTTCAAGGCTCACTCATCCCTCTAGGGTCTTTTGCTAAAAAAGCTGGCAGTTACTGTCCCCCTTCAGCAAGGGGATGGGATGAGTGTGGTATGTGAGGTCCCTACCTTACTCTTAGATTGCTCTCCGTGAGGTCTAAGCATCTTTCTAAAAGCAATATATGGTGATCACGAGTACAGCACACTATCAAGATTGTGAGTAAATAGCACACACATACACAACCTCAGAGGTGAAAGGTCACCTTCAGCTCCTGCCACGATTTTGAGGTCACAAGTCCTAGGCTTACATTACAGGAACTACCACGTGTAGGTCTCACAGCCTCTTGCAGCTTCCTTATTTTCTGATGTCCTTATTTCTTACCTCTTCTCTGTCAGGTGAACGAGGGTTATAGCGTGAAAGACGACTAGCCTAAATTGCCTCCACCCAGAAAAGAAATCAAAGCTGCATTTTCTTGGACCTCACAGATTACTCGCTTGTGAGGTGAAGTGTGCTAAACGCTACACCACTGGGCCTACCCACTGTGAAAATGACGTGAACAAATACAATTGATCACAAGCATGGCTAACCACAAGACGGAACACACAGAGTGGGACGCCCTTAGTCCGTCTGGTACCATGATGATAGACTGGCTGGGCCGTGTGTAAGCCTGCATGTGATCTAAGGTTGGTTAGAGATCATGGCGTTGGCAGGACACAATGCTGTGCACAGCCACGGCGAGAGTAGCCTTGCAAGTCTATTCAAAATTATATCAATACAAAATTTATTCATATGCACTTACTGATTATTTAATCATAATATATTATGTTGACTGTACAAGACATTTGTTCAATCAGCAGCTCAGTGGTGTAGTGGTGAGAACACTCACCTCACAACCCAGAGGCCGGGAGCTCCAAGAAGGACGTGGGTTGGAATCCCCGGCCGGGTGGACAATTAGGACTTTTCTCTCTTCACGCAATGGCCCATGTTCACCAGTACAAACACCCAAAAATAGAGCATCTCTCTCTCTCTCTCATATACGCATACACACATACACCCTTACCGCAAGAATAGTGTCAGCAGAGGTATCTCCATGTTTGACTGGGAACTTCCTGCGTCCATCTGTAAAATGTAATCTAATGTAAGAATACTTCATCAAAGCTTTCTAGCCAAGCCTAATAACTTTGATCATTAATTTGAATTCAACTCGTGCTGATCAACTTCATGGAAATTTCCTTTCACAAGACTCCCTAAATAAAGCAAGGCATCAAAGTTGAGTCATGGAAAATGGCAAAGGCGTTTTAGTGACATTATCAACCCGTAAACTTATGTCTGCCTTTGGAGTGAGTGAGTGGTAGCAATGCAATCAACGTGTTCCTCATGCCTTAGAAACTTTATGGGAGAGTTTTATTTCTGAACACTCTTTAGGAAGTGTTCAGAAAAAAACTCTTATCAGAAAGTTTCTCAGGCATGAAGAACACGTAAAGAAGCAACATGTAATCCCACAAGACAGACAAAAAGCACCAGCCGAGTCACTTCTACAGTAGGGTAAAGACATGCACGCTACCTATCACCACTCCCTCCCTCCCCGGCCAATCATCTCCATGGTAACAGCACACACCACCATCAGGGGTCCTCCCTCCCCTACTCGCCTTGTCACTACCTCCTTCCTGCCAAGACACCAAGGCTTTCCACCACCATTGCACCCCTAATAAACCATGTAGAGCAAGTGTAACGCAGGAAAATGAGTCAAACGGGGGACTCACAATTGACAAAAAGTTTACACTGAGTGGTAAGAGTAAAGTAATAAATATAGCCATTTATTAAATAATAATTTTTCTTCACTCCTCAGTCCCAATTCATTTGGATATAGGTTTCCGGCCATATGTTTATGTTCGTAGTCACTGGTGACGTCACGGCAAGAAGGCAAGGAAGGGAGCAGGTAGACATACTCTCTCTCTCTCGCTGAGCCTGGCACGGGCTGGTCGCGTGGAGGGAGTCGTTTCCCCTGCAACCCTTTAGAAGGTATGTGAGTGGCGGTGTACTTATAAGGATATAAGGATGTCTGGTGCATTGATTAGTTCATGACAGACTTATAACTTGTGTTATGTTATCAGGGTTTTGGTCCTGGCAGTGGAGCGGAGTGGTGAGACACCAGCTGAGTGACAGCAGACAGTGACCAGCTTGGACACCAGTATATAGAGCTAAGGCTCTATTATAGCTCCGTTGTTTATTTATGTAGATAGGTATAGTACCTAATAACTGAGTATTGGAACTTTTGTAACTGCATTAAGCCCGGATGAGAAATTAGTCGTTTCGGGTATTTTTATTAACTTTCGAGTTTTCGGTGAAACCATTGGAGCTGTGATGTGATTACTGATCGTGATGATTATAAAGAAACCCTGTTAACGAGTCGTTCATTAAGTCCCAGTTATCCTCATATATTCTCTAAGTCTTTAATTCCTTTTTTCCCCACTTATTGTGGTGGTGGCAGCGTGATGGCCAGGTTTGTGGAGCCCTTCACATTAACATCCAGCCAGAAGGGAGGCACTACACAAGTACAAGTGCAGTGTAGAACACAAAGTGTGTGTTCCATAGTATTTCTATGATGCAAATACTAATGTGATATTTATATTCTAAAATCATTCCTTTTTGACCTATGAGAGTACTCACAGGGTTAACTCTGATCCATGGCGTAAAACTCGTGCCACAAATTTTAATGATGAACACCGACAATAGAATTAGAAGCGCATCATCGACCATCTAACCTCAAAAAACATTACGGGAAAATCTGACGTTAAACAGAAAGATGATGATGGTCACAGTGCAAGGCTACACACAAGCAAGGCAGAAGGCATGCATCTCCTAGTGACTCTGCTGCACATGAGTAGTCACAACATTAAGTATACAAATGTGGCAGTGGGTGGCAGCAGTGGGGTGCATTTACTTTCCTACTAAATGCACTTCCTTTTATAAAGGCAATACAGCATCATATTTCTTTAACCCCAATAAAGCTGCATCTGACACACTTAACCGGTTGTGTCATTTTCCGTGTTGTCCTCAATATCAATCTTGACTAATTGCAACACAAAAATTACTTTTACTTATTGAATGAACAACTTCATAATATCTTGCACTACTTAGTCAAATCTACAATAAGGACAATTTGAGAAGGCAATACATCAAACTTTAAAAAAAAAAATAGCATTAATAGGAAGCAAGAGCATCCAAGGCATAAAACTCTAAAAACCACACATGCCACAAATCTAAATGACGAACGCCGACAATAGAATTGTAAGTGTATCATTGACCGTCTAACCTCGCAAGACATTATGGCAAAATCTGACGTTAAACAGAAAGATGATGATGATGATGACAAATATGAACCCATTACTTACCAAATTCATAAAGTTTCCCGTCCTTGTGTATAAAAGCTACAAAATGCTCGTTGACTTGGGCTTCACGGTCAGGGGCCTGAAAGATGAAGCATTTTATTACTAGTCTGTCACTCATTCAAAAAGCATCAAAATGTTGTCACCTGGGTTTGCTTTAGTCAAGGTATGCACGAACAGAACCAGGAACACTAAAGCATCAGGTCCTCCTCCTTACAAGTGAACACCCTTGATAGCCTGGATAGGGTTCCTGTGGCCACACTAGCACCATGCACAACTTGCAAGGTCTTGATAATAATGAGTTACAAATACCAAACAAAAGCAATAAAACCTCCATCACACTCCTACAGTTGCAATGGAGAACCAAGGTAATGATAGATAGGTACGTAAAATGTAAAAACCACCATATTCATACAGATCAAATACAAGACTAACGTGACGACCATTCCAGCCTCACCTCGGTCTGGCCTTCCTGCGCGGACTCCTCGTGGGCCTTGGAGATGCCGTCGTCCTCCTCCAGTGCGTGACCCCGCTCCTCCGGCCCCATGGCCTCCGTCTTGACCAGGAAGTCCTTCAAGGCTCCGTCAGACAGCTCGATACTGCGACAGTATAAAGGTGGTGGTAAAGTGTGCATAAAGTGGCATAAGTGGTGGTATAGTGTGTAAAAAGTGGTTTAAGTGAGCAGTAAGGCCAGTTACTGCCACTTTTGTTGTGTAAATATAGGGCAACAGGAGTGTGTGTAGTGCACTGGTTATCTTCAATACAAAAAAAATGTTGGCCTATATTTACACTACACCCTTTGTAGTGAAGATTGCTCTGCCCAGTGGTCACACACTGTTAAGTAGTGAGGATATTGTGATAGGTAGTGAGGCTACGAGGAGTGCACCAATTAGCTGTCACATAGAAAAGGGGGGAAAGGCAGGGGGCGTGGCTTCTGGGCAAGTTGAACGTAACTTTACTATAGTTGTGATTTAGAGGAAAAGAGCTAAATAAATAGTGCCCACCTGTCCCTGTTGTTGGCGACGGCGTGGATCAGCGCCACGGTGCCGCACGCGTTGCCCACAAACTGCTTCATGAAGTACACGTTCTCGGGCACACTGGCACCGGCTTCCTCCTGCTCCTCCTCCTGCTTCTTCTTGAAATCCTCTTGCTGCAAAACACACAAATTTATTAGGCTAGGAGTCTTCACTTTTTTGTCCTTCTTTTTTACACCACAAAGGACTGTTATTTGAGGTTTATTTTTGGTTATTTTAGGTAAGGGGGAAAAAAAGTACTAACAAAAAGCCCACTTAGTTGCCAGTCCCTATAAGGAAGACAGTAGGAGAATATTGAAAGGTGCCTTTACCTATCAGTATTGTTACTTCATAAGGCAAAGTCTATGTTTACATTAGTTTGTCTGAGGTTAATTGGTGGTAATTTGTTAGGTTGTATAAATACATGGCCATTTTTCTATGTCCATCCTATCAAACATTAATCCTTGTCCTTTTGGTTATACCGTCAAACATCTTTCCGTCTACGCCAAAGCTATTGAATGTTTCCGAGTCATTCACATTCTTTCCATTCTCCACAATATCAAAACAACTTAACCTTTCTATCCTTGCCACTTCACTGACACCCTAGGCTTCATCTCCTCCGTTCCATGGTTATTGCCCTACCTGTCACATATCCTCAAGTTCAATTGTTGATACTTTTAAAATACACAAACTTAACAAGTAGCTACATACTTCTTCGCTTTAATGACCACCTTCTATAGCCACTAGTTTAGCCACCATAATAATACAGTAAAACCTCTCATATTCAGACTAATTGGGCCAAGGAGTGGTCCGAGTAATGCAAGGATCCGAATAATGGGGGGATTATATATGGGGGGATATGGAGAGAAAAAGAAGAAAAAAGAAAAAGAAAAAAAAAATCTAGGTGTATATATGTTAGGATGTGTATATATATATTCTAATAGCTAGGAAATTTCGACCCCTACAAAAAAAAATCTAGGTGTATATAGCTAGGAAATGTCGACCCCTAAAAAAAAAAAAAAAAAAAAAAAAAATCTAGGTGTATATATAGCTAGGAATTTCGACCCCTAAAAAAAAAGATAAAAAAAAAAAGATAAAAAAAAAAGGAGAAGGTCCGAATAATGAGGGTCCGAATACGAGAGGTTTTACTGTAATAACAATCTGGAAAGACTGAGCGTTTTAGATGACATAGTACAGGAAAGGAAGGAACAGGGAAGAGTGCATCAACCCCAAACATAATATGGGAATAGGACGTTTAACTAAGACAATAATGCTGATGATGCCGTGCCTTGTCTGAGAAGGGGTAGAGTAGGATGACGGCACACACGGGCTGCGGCACCATGCCCAGCATGTCGTCCTCCAGGCCGTACACATCATGGATGGTCCACTTCTCAGGCACACCCAGGCCGCCCATGAACTGCGGAACACAACCCAACATTAGATACCAAGCAGAGGCGGTGTGAGGAAATACTAGGAGAGGTGGTGTGAGGAAATACTAGGAGAGGTGGTGTGAGGAAATACTAGGAGAGGCGGTGTGAGGAAATACTAGGAGAGGTGGTGTGAGAAAATACTAGGAGAGGTGGTGTGAGGAAATACTAGGAGAGGTGGTGTGAGAAAATACTAGGAGAGGTGGTGTGAGAAAATACTAGGAGAGGTGGTGTGAGGAAATACTAGGAGAGGTGGTGTGAGGAAATACTAGGAGAGGTGGTGTGAGAAAATACTAGGAGAGGCGGTGTGAGAAAATACTAGGAGAGGCGGTGTGAGGAAATACTAGGAGAGGTGGTGTGAGGAAATACTAGGAGAGGTGGTGTGAGGAAATACTAAGAGAGGCGGTGTGAGAAAATACTAGGAGAGGCGGTGTGAGAAAATACTAGGAGAGGTGGTGTGAGGAAATACTAGGAGAGGCGGTGTGAGAAAATACATACTACACTGTGGTTAAGAAAAATGAGAGCTAGAGAAAATCACCAGAAAATATAAATAGGTTAGTAATCAAATAAATTCAGAAAATATAAATAGGTTAATATAATCAAAAGGGAAGGACATAGCTTTAGATGATGATTTAACATATACATAATAGCTTTAGATGATGATTTAACATATACATATAATAAAGAGTTAAAACTATAATTCAGAGTGGTACGTAAATATGAAAGTAATGAAATCCACAGCATCAAGTGTGTCTTATCAATTATAAAAAAAAAAAAATATCAATAAATAAACAACTTTTGAAACACTAATGCTTTGTTCTCAAATTTCCATCAGTTTCCCATTACTGAGTATCTTCTAAGCATGTATAGCAGGTATAAGGTAGTAACAGAGAAGATTGGATCCATCCCTTTAACATGCATTAATAACACGCTCCAAGCAAGCAAGGATTAACCAAATACAACAACAACTGTAGCCACATCCCTTTCCCTCACATCTTTTTGGGTCTTAAAGGGAAGCTAGTGAACCCTATGGCGTCACGCAAACCCCGCTGAAGGAGGAATACAGAGGAATACAAAGGAGGAGAGGAAGAGAACTCAGGACACCAGTTGCATGAGTCTGCGGTTCCCAGACATCCCTCCGCAGCCACACCCACCCACCAAAGGGCTTCACCTACCTATCCCACTCCCTCCACGCCACCACCCACGCCTCAAGACCCTTTAATCATCACACCACTACCTAGTCCTCGCCTGAAGAATGCATAGGAGGCGTGGAAGGATAGACTAGACATGCTTGCTTGGGGATCTGTGGCAACGGTGTATGAGTCAGCCTGGGGAGGTGGGGGTGGGAAGGGGGGGGTTAGGGATCTGTAGCTGGAGGGGAAGGGGGTGTTGGGGGTTGTAGCTCCCCTCCCCCTCCTTCCTGGGTGTCTGAGTTTCTGCAAGGGCGTGTCATGAGAGGATATTGGTGATTATGTGACTTGAATTTATAGTAAGGGGAGTCTGGTTTAGGGGGACGATTTTAGACTGTGGTTCATGCTAGGTTGTGTGTTGTGGTTTTTATTTATTATTGATTTGTATTCAGCTACGATTAGGGTACACACACACACAAGCGCGCACACACACACACAAGCACACACACACACAAAGAGCTAAGTAACCCCTAGGAGACAGCTTTAACGGAGTATCAGATGACAGACAGGAAGAAGAGGAGGAACATGAGGATCAATAATGTCCACAGGGAAGATTAGCTATTCAGTGATGCTCCAGAGAATTCCTTTAACCATTACATCACACATCACACACACACATACATAGGAGCTCAACCCATACCTATGAAAACGCAATTATTATATTATGACGTACGAGTATGTGTGGTTTATTATGGGTTATATGTTGTTTATAGTTACGTTATATATATACATCTAGCAAGATTAATTCAGTTATGGGGTTTTTATGGTGGTGTCACTAAAAAGGGATTCTCTTTAGAAAAATAAATTAAAATAAAATGATGGAAGGGAAGGAATAGATGTCAGGAGGGGTGATTAAAGGGAAGGAAGGGGTAACAGGAAGGGAAGGAAGGGGTAACAGGAAGGGAAGGAAGGGGTAACAGGAAGGGAAGGAAGGGGTAACAGGAAGGGAAGGAAGGGGTAACAGGAAGGGAAGGAAGGGGTAACAGGAAGAGAAGGAAGGGGTAATATGAAGGGAAGGAGGGGATGATTGAAGGGAAGGAGGGAGTGATATGAAGGGAAAGGAGGGGGTGATAGCAGGGCTGCAGGTGGTGGGATCAATATAAGACAGAGGATTCCCCGCCGAGTGAGTCACCAACCCGCCTGTGTGTGTGTGTGTGTGTGTGTCCAGTCTAGACTAAACCAAATAAAAAAAATACACCGCGACTTTCCCGTGACGCTCCTTCCCTTCTATCATCCCTTCACCCCTTCCTTACCTTTTATCACCCCTTCCTTACCTTTTATCACCCCTTCCTACCCTCATAATCACCCCTTCCTGCCCTTCTATCACCCCTTCCTTCCCGACCTGTGACCCCTTCCCTACCCTCATAATCACCCCTTCCTTCCCGACCAGTGACCCCTTCCCTTCCCTATCACCCCTTCCTTCCCGACCAGTGACCCCTTCCCTTCCCTATCATCCCTTCCTTCCCATCCTGCCCTTATATCACCCCTTCCTGCCCTTATATCACCCCTTCCTGCCCTTATATCACCCCTTCCTGCCCTTATATCACCCCTTCCTGCCCTTATATCAGTCCTTCCTGCCCTTATCAGTCCTTCCTGCCCTTATATCACCCCTTCCTGCCCTTATATCACCCTTCCTGCCCTTATATCACCCCTTCCTGCCCTTATATCAGTCCTTCCTGCCCTTATATCACCCCTTCCTGCCCTTATATCACCCCTTCCTGCCCTTATATCACCCCTTCCTGCCCTTATATCACCCCTTCCTGCCCTTATATCACCCCTTCCTGCCCTTATATCAGTCCTTCCTGCCCTTATATCAGTCCTTCCTGCCCTTATATCACCCCTTCCTGCCCTTATATCACCCCTTCCTGCCCTTATATCACCCCTTCCTGCCCTTATATCAGTCACTCCTGCCCTTATATCACCCCTTCCTGCCCTTATATCACCCCTTCCTGCCCTCACATCACCCCTTCCTGCCCTTCATCAGCCCTTCCTTCCCTTCTATAACCCCTTCCTGCCCTTCTATCAGCCCTTCCTTCCCTTCTATCACCCCTTCCTTCCCGACCGGTGACCCCTTCCCTTCCCTATCATCCCTTCCCTTCCCTTACCTATCAGCCCTTCCTTCCCTTCTATCACCCCTTCCTGCCCTTCTATCACCCCTTCCTGCCCTTCTTCCATCCCTTCAATACCTCCTCCCTTCCCTGTCACCGAGAGAACAAGTAATTTCATAGTTGATTGGTACCCGACTTGCTTATTCCTGTCATGAGGTAGACTGACTTTTAAATACATAGACATGTATTATACATCCACTTAAACCTATTTCTTTTATATACCAAGCATTTATCCATCTAGTTTCCTTCTTTACACTAAGTTCCCATTTCTTTATTTCTCTGATTAGAAGCGATTATAGACTATACTTAACGTTTTAGGTGTTTCTCTATCTATTAATAGTTTTTATTTAATACATTTTTTCGTAAGCATTTATATACACAGTGACCCCCTTCCTTCCTTCCTTCCTTCCTTCCGCCTTGCCAAGCCTCCATCTTTAAGCAACATTCTGGAAGGTAAAAAAGCAAGCCACGCCAAGGCCCCTCCTCGCCAACCCTTGCCACGCTAATAATATGAAAAAGTTATACGATTGATTTAATGCCAAAAAAGGGGAAATATGCCAGAAAAATAAAATAAAAAAAAAAGTATTAATGGATGGAGGAATAGCTGAAACGATAAATAGTTACCGGTTTATAATTGCTTCTAATTAAGAGATAAAGAAATGGGAATCTAGTGTTATATATGACGAAAACAATGTAGTAATGGATAGAGAAACACTTAAAACGTTAAGTATAGTATATCATCGCTTCTAATTAACAACAAAGAAATGGGGATATAGTGTAACAACAAAGAAATGGGAATATAGTGTACCTAACAACAAAGAAATGGGAATATAGTGTACCTAACAACAAAGAAATGGGAATATAGTGTACCTAACAACAAAGAAATGGGAATATAGTGTAACAACAAAGAAATGGGAATATAGTGTAACAACAAAGAAATGGGAATATAGTGTAACAACAAAGAAATGGGAATATAGTGTAACAACAAAGAAATGGGAATATAGTGTAACAACAAAGAAATGGGGATATAGTGTACCTAACAACAAAGAAATGGGGATATAGTGTAACAAGGAAATGGGAATATAGTGTAACAACAAGGAAATGGGGATATAGTGTAACAACAAAGAAATGGGGATATAGTGTACCTAACAACAAAGAAATGGGGATATAGTGTAACAAGGAAATGGGAATATAGTGTAACAACAAGGAAATGGAGATAGTGTAACAACAAAGAAATGGGGATATAGTGTAACAACAAAGAAATGGGGATATAGTGTAACAACAAAGAAATGGGGATATAGTGTAACAACAATGAAATGGGAATATAGTGTAACAACAAAGAAATGGGAATATAGTGTAACAACAAGGAAATGGGAATATAGTGTAACAACAAAGAATGGGGATATAGTGTAACAACAAGAAATGGGGATATAGTGTAACAACAGAAGAAAATGGGGATATAGTGTAACAACAATGGAAATGGGATATAGTGTAACAACAAAGAAATGGGATATAGTGTAACAACAAGGAAATGGGAATATAGTGTAAACCAAGGAAATGGGGATATAGTGTAACAACAAAGAAATGGGGATATAGTGTAACAAGGAAATGGGAATATAGTGTAACAACAAAGAAATGGGGATATAGTGTAACAACAAAGAAATGGGGATATAGTGTAACAACAAAGAAATGGGAATATAGTGTAACAACAAAGAAATGGGGATATAGTGTAACAACAAAGAAATGGGGATATAGTGTAACAACAAAGAAATGGGGATATAGTGTAACAACAAAGAAATGGGAATATAGTGTAACAACAAGGAAATGGGAATATAGTGTAACAACAAGAAATGGGAATATAGTGTAACAACAAAGAAATGGGAATATAGTGTAACAACAAAGAAATGGGAATATAGTGTAACAACAAGGAAATGGGAATATAGTGTAACAACAAAGAAATGGGGATATAGTGTAACAACAAGGAAAATAGATGGATAAATGATTGCTAAATATATTGACAATTAGAGAGAACTGCAACTCCGAAATGCCAGGGGTCGCTGGCAGTTTTAACTCACAATTTGGTGAAAAGTTGGTCAACTTGAAAGAAAAATATGGGCTTATTCCACTGCACTTAAAACACACAAGTATAATATTAAGAACGATTTTCTTCTATATGTATATTGTATAGAAGCCTGATTCTGTAAAACATTGTATATAACCAAATAACCAAGGAGGTTATAGTTGAGGAGGCGAGGTAAATGCTACTCTATGATATTATATAATCAATAACGTATGTTCAGAAGTTATCTATACCTAGGCAGTCATATTTTCCTGTTATTATTGTGTATCAATCAGATAGAAAGCCTGGAAGTGCAATGAGTCGACGCGTGAAGTCGTAATGTTTTTATTCAATCTCCCCGCCGCGGCGTGTCGCCTCCACAATTATAACCTACATTGTCGCAGCAACAAGCCGATTTCGGCATTCTTTATTCTTCGTTTTTCCAAGGCATTGCTTATTGTATTTTGACAAGCGTTTGCCAGACGCAGCAGTACTGTCTTAGAAAACAGTGTGAACATCGCCCAAATTTTACATGCCACAATATACATGTAAAAAATATATTAAGCTTTGCTACTCGAGGCGAGTAATTTGCATTAAATTGCTATTATAGAACGTTCCATCGTAATGCATGTCATCCATATAATTAGTAGAACAACAGAAGAACTATATTTTTTGGTATTCAGATGCGGTATTTTGGTATTCAGATCAATATTTATCGCGAAATTAATTTATGAAAAATATTAGTCGCGGAGCCAAAACACAGTAGACCAACCTTTGAGTTAAAACTGCCAGCGACCACTGGCATTTCTCCAGTTTCAGATCATTGGAATTAGGTGTAAGTGGATAAGTGGCTGCATAGATGAAATAATTGAGTCCCCGTTAGAGAAAGAAATGGATGCTTTTTTTCCAAGAAGCAAGTTTGTCGTCAGGGTACAAACACATGTTATGAATAAAAGATACTAATAAAGTTGTAGTTATATTAAGAAATTCATGAGTGCAGGTCTCTCTCTCTCTCTCTCTCTCCACATTAAATTTGAATAAAAGAAACATTCCACATTCAACATTAAGAGCACACAAAAACTACCACAACTCAAAACAACAACATATAACACAACACAAACACACGAATACAAAAAAAAGTAAACAAAATATAATAATAATATAATAAATAAATAAAAACCCTCAAACAAAGAAGCAAATGAGTGACGGGACTCGAACCCAATACCACCGTCACCACGATCACGCAATGGACTCTTATTAGTTACCTGTGGCACCTAACTTAGACCTGCCCACCACCACCCCCCATTAAAGGTATTCGTGGCATTCGTAAGGTATGGTAGACAAGGTCACCCCCCCTCCTCCTATAACCCCCCTTCACCACGCCTCTACTCCAATATGAATGCCTGACACTGCCACTAACATTCCTAGCATCGTTGTATTGTATTGGTGACTAGTTTGTTTGTTTGTTTGTTTGTTTGTTTGTTTGTTAGTTTGTTTGTTTGTTAGTTTGTTTGTTTTTTTAGTTTTTTTGGTTTTTTTTTTTACATCTATTACATTTTAGCATAGAAGCAAAAAAGCAAAAAAAAACAAGGGATATAAAATAAAATAAATTGGAATTAAATAATAATAATAATTTAAGTATTTACCTGACTGCCTTCTTCCATTGCCTCTAGTTAAAAAAAAATTATCTCATGGTATTTTCTTTCTATGTACTTTTCCTTTTAGTGGTAGCTGTCGCCTGTTTCCCACACTGCCACTAACAGTCCTGGCATCCCTGTGTTGTATTAGTGACTGTTTACACGTGAATTCTTTCCTTGCCTCACCTAAATGGCTCTTCAGGTATTTGTGTAGGTATGTGTGTGTGTGTGTGTGTGTGTGTGTGTGTGTGTGTGTGTGTAGGTATGTGTGTATGTGTGTGTGTGTGTGTGTGTGTGTGTGTGTGTGTGTGTGTGTGTGTGTGTGTGTGTGTGTGTGTGTGTGTAGGTGTGTGTGTGTGTGTGTAGGTGTGTGTGTGTGTGTGTGTGTGTGTGTGTGTGTGTGTGTGTGTGTGTGTGTGTGTGTGTGTGTGTGTGTGTTAAGACGCTAAAAAAAGACGCTATGAATGCACAGTTGTTGTTTTTTAATGATTATTTTCTTGTTTCTATATTTTGTCTGTTTACCACAAAATATATGTACTAGTTCCAAGGTATACAAAAAAAAAAAGGGGGGGGGACAAAGTGAGGGTATTTAGTATTCACTGGAACTTTAAAGCATTATTAAGTTCTTGTAATGAAATACGTACTATCGAAGAACAGCTATTAATGTCTTGTTTAATTTGTTCAAGAAAGCTTTTTTTATCATGTTGGGGATAAAATTAAGACTGCAAGTGATTAGCTAAGTGTGTGTGTGTGCGTGTGCGTGTGCGCGCGCGTGTGTGTGTGTGTGTGTGTTATCTATAGCTGTATCCATTTACCTATTGTAACATGCGGGTCTGAACAATACTAGTGTGGTCCTGTCTCTGTATCTATATTCATCCAACTTCTCTTTATAAGTGTGTATGTATGCGTGTGTGTGGATACCAGAATACCATTAACACACACACACAGCCATACATTCCTCCCAAGTCAGAGAGGATACACGAACAATAGAACCCCAGTCAGTAACCTAAGCCACGAGGAGGGGTTGAAACAGACTACCTACTTCCAGGACATTACCCATCTTAATAACAGTCTTATATACCTGGTGTTCGACTGACTACCTACCTGGCTGGCTGGCTGGGTGGCTGGGCGAGACTTTCTACCCTGGCGCCAGAATCAGCTGTTTGCTATTGATCTTGTATATTGGCTGAGTCTAGTTCGACGTGGCATTAAGCTATAGGGGACTTGAACCTGTCTTGGATGTGCTTACGTGTCCCCTTAGGTTAGGTTAGATTAGCTAGGGAAAAGGATAACAGAACAGCTTTCTTCTTCTTCTTTACTGACGTTAAACAGAAAGAAGAAGAAAGCTAGGGAAGAGGACTGATTGAGAAAGGTTTAGTGAATTAAAGATAGTTTTAATAGGTCAGGTTAGCTAGGGAACAGGACTGATTGAGTAAGGTTTAGTGAATGATAGTTTTAATAGGTTAGGTAGGAATAGAACTGATTAAGTGAGGTTTAGTGAATGATAGTTTTAATAGGTTAGGTAGGAATAGAACTGATTAAGTGAGGTTTAGTGAATGATATTTTTTAATGGTTAGGTGGGAAATAAACTGTTAATGGGTTAGTAAATGTAGTTTTAAATATTTTGGGTAGGAAAATGTTAAGTGGGTTTGTAAATGAATTTTTTAATGGGTTTTAGGTAGATAACTGTTTAAAGTGGGGTTTTAGTAAAGTAGTTTTAATAGGTTAGGTGGATAAACTGATTAAGTGGGGGTTTAAAAATGATAGTTTTAATGGGTTAGGTGGAATAAACTGATTAAGTGGGGTTTAGTAAATGATATTTTTGAAGTCTTTTTCCCCAAAAGTAGAAGTGGTGGGTTTTGGATCAGTCCTCTCTCTCTCCCTCTCCCCTCTTTTTCCTTCTCTCTCTCTCTCTCTCACCTCAATTCGTACACTAACCCCATCACAAACCTCACCCTCCTTATGGCCATTCAACTGTCCATCAACCTCCTCTTCCTCCTCCTCTTTCCCTCTACTTCCTCCCAGAATAAGAAAAAAAGTCAATTCAAGGTTACACCCAAACCGCAAACATGTACAAACCATCCTAAAACATCAAGAATTACTGAAAATTACATCAAATACAGCACATCACACACACAGATGTCTCTCTTCCCCTCACCACTACATACATACACACATGCCTCTCCTATCCTCACCACTACACACACACATATGCCTCTCCTCCCCTCAACACACACACATACACACACATATCTCCTCCCCACCACTACACACACACACCCATCTCCTACCCTCACCACTCACTACACACACACACACATGCCTCTCCTCCCCTCACACATCTCTTCCCTTCCCCCACAACACACACCAATCCCCCCCCTTCCCCCTCCCCTACACACACACCCCTACATAACCACCACACACTACTCCCCCTTCCCAGCCAAACACCATAACTTCTCAACTTTTCCACTAAAACAGATCGATACAGGAGGCGCCACTGGTCACCCCAATGACAGAGAAAAGCGTGACTACATACGTACATACACAGCTCTGTCTCTCTGTCTTTTTCCCCTGTTTATCTATCTGTCTGTCTATCTGTGTCTGTCTGTCTGTCTATCTGTGTCTGTCTGTCTGTCTATCTGTGTCTGTCTGTCTGTCTGTCTGTCTGCCTCTCTCTCTCTCTCTCTCTCTCTCTCTCTCTCTTATACTGTATCTATCTTTCAATTCTCTTTTTTGAGCAGGATTTGAAATGGGTTTAATGGTGTAAAATGAAGATAAGGAAAAGGTTTTATAATGCTTTTTTTACGATCTGAAAATGTTATTTTTTTAAGAACGTAAAAGAGAAAGAAAATATACATGTACAGTACTTTCATTCAGTTCAGTTGTTGGTGGGGAGCGGGGCCCTTTTTCAAGGGCACTCCTGACGTGTTTTTTTCCTTTTGCTTCTGGTCTTTAATTTTTTTTTTTCTTATTCTATCTTATTAGTTTCTTTCTTTTTTTTTTTTCTTATTTTCTCGGGGTCATCCAAAAACTGTTGATTTTTTCTTTTGTTTCTTCCACATTCCCCTCTCCAAAAAATACCCCCCACTAACCCTCTTCCTCCTCTAAGAAAGGTTGTTGAGCCTCACCTTTTTTTCTTTCTTTCAGTTTTTATATTCGTATTTTAAAGTATTATTATTTCAGGTATATACCCTCATTATCTCATTACTATTCAGTAAAATAAAAAGAAATAGGTAAAATATAATAATTATGGTTTTTTTTTGGTTCCTAAATTATTCTCTCCTTCTCACTATTAGCTTTTTTTTTTTTCCCTTTTGGGTAGTAAAGAGTAACAAAAACGATCTTTAATGAAAAGGAGTGGGTGTGGCCGCAGCTTTAAAAAAGGATCAACTGACTGTGGGAGTAATCCTTTACTCCCCCTCTCTCTGCACCCCCCTTTATCCCCCCCTGTCTCTGCACCCCCTTCATCCCCCCTCTGTCCTGACCCCCTCACCCCTCCTGTCTCTGCCCCCCCTTCATCCCCCCTCTGTCTCTGCACCCCCTTCATCCCCCCTCTGTCCTGCACCCCCCTTCACCCCCCTCCTGTCTCTGCAACCCCCCCCCCTCTCTCTGCAACCCCCTTCACCCCCTCTTTCTCTGCAACCCCTTCCCCCCCCCCAAATCATCATCAGTAAACATTCCTTTCAAAATTTTAAGATGGAAGCAAACCCCCTACCCCTTTACTGCCCTTGTTTTTCCTCCCCCCCCTCTACCCAACACACCTTCCTTCCTTCTCCCCCTCTCTCCTACCCTTCATCTACCTTTTTTTTTTTCCCTCCCTTCTATATCTAACTGTCTAACACATACTTTCCCTTTCCCCCTCTCCTCACTACACATACTTTCCCCCTTCCCCCTCTCCCCTATCTAAAAACATACTTCCTTTTCCTTTCCCCCCCTCCCTCTACCAACATTCTTCCTCATCCCTTTTCCCTCCAGTCCCCCCTCACACTCTCACCACGTCCTCCTCTCACTCCTCCCTTAATCCACAGACCACCTCCCTCAGGCCTTGTAAGCCCTTCCTGAGGCGCCTGGTTACCTGAAGAAGGGTTTGGGGGGTTTAGGTCGTGAATGGTAGCACCAGACAGACACAGGCAAAGATAGGGTAAAAAAATAAAAAATAAAAATAATATAAAAAAAAAAAAACCTCACTATTTTTCCCTTTACTTCCCTTCTATTTCCCCCCATCACTACCCTTGCATCTCCCACTATTTAACCCCCTTTCTTCCTTTTACTCTCCTCACTACCATTATTACCTCGGGACTAAACCAACACGTGAGCTTCCCTTTAAAAAGTATCACCCAAGTGTGAGTACAAACTTCCTCCTGTCACTATAGCTTCCCTTCTAAGTTCTTTCCCCCCTCACCCCCCTTTCACTTAGGCTATATGGCATGGGTGGGCCTGGGTATATGAACAACCAAAAAAAACAACTGTTTCCTTTGCAAATGGAAAAGGGCACCAATAATAAAAAAAAAAATCCCCTTTAAAATGTTGCATGGCAGAGAAATTTCCATTCACTCTATTCTTGCTCATACCCATCCTTCCCATTCTATCGTCGGTGTTCATCATCTAAATTTGTGGCATGGGTTTTTTCGCCCCGGATGCTTTATTAAACCCCCGAGGACCAAACTATTTCCATTGTAATTTTGGGGAAAAATTTGAATTAATGATATGACCTGTTTTTACTTTGTCCCCCCCCTATTTTAAAAAGTATATTAATTTTTTCGTAATTTTATGGCTAACAAAACGATTTTTATATACAAGGAAAGTCTGGGCGTGAAGGGGGTTTAAAGCAGGGAACCCCCTGGGTTTGGCTGGGGGCCTACTCACCCCAGAGCACCCCTACTCCCCCTAACAATACAAATGTGTGTAAAAAAAAAAAATGACAAATAAAAAACTCACTCCAGATTCGTGTTTACGTGCCCATAAACAACTGGGACCATTATTTTAAGGATCTGAAGGCCAAAATTTTTCCCAAAAAAAAGGCAAGCCCAGGGCAATAATGGTAAACCCCCCACCTCACAACCCGGCCTTCACAGGGTTACCTTGTTCTGACCTAGAAAAAAAAAATATTTTTTATTCACTTCAAAAAAAAACAAAAAAAAGCATTTTACTAAATAATGCATGAGAAAAAATTAGAGTATGCTTAAAGAATATGGAACATTTCATAAAAATTGTAAGTCAAGTCAACACTGCATTGTTGTAGCAGTGGGGAAAAGCATACAAAATTACCCTACTAATTGGGAGGCAGAAATTTTTTAGGATAAATTATATTAAGGACAAATGGCTCTTCTCTGGCCTTACTTTTTTACTTTCTGTTATATCTACTTCGCACGTAGTCATAATTTTTTTTTCGATCGATTTTGTGTCTTATTAATTTTAAAAAAAAATTTTCCACATTTTTGTAAGGGGGGGGGGCTTAACCCTTTCTTACTGCCCTTTTTATCCCTTCTAATCAAACCCCAAGATTATGCGGTAGAAAAAATTTAGCTCGTTAGCGTTATTACAATGTTGACGGGACTAATTTCTGTAGATACTTGCATATTAATTAGATCCTTGCTTTGTGCTTTAGGTGGGTTTTTTAGTTATTAAGTTAATTAATGAGGGATGTTATATTGGTGTATTTACTGTTCATCCCTTTCTAAGATTAAATAAAGCAAATTGTTCCAAAAAAGTATGTTTCGTCCGTAAAATGCGGGGAGGCGAGAAACCCAAATGTACCCGGCGAAATGTTAATCCTGTATCATGTTAGTACAGACTGACGACACGCTATGAAAACCCCCGAACCCTTGTTTTCGTACCGCGGGGTTTGGACTGAGGGCACCACGAACCACTTGCAGGGTTTGAGGGAATCGGGGAAGGGTAACACAATGATTTTGGGTTCAAATGAGTGAGTGTTAGGGCGGACGGCGACCGGGCGGGGCGGGGAACGGCGGGAGCGGGGGTGTGAAAATTTTTTAGGCCCCCTTTTCGTACCCAGCCCCAAATTTTCGTATTTCAGATGATTATCGTATACCTTAGGGAAAAAAAATTGGAGGTAAATGACTTTATATTTCTTGAATTCAGCATTCCATATATAAGAATATTTCCCCTTTTTTCAAAAAAATAATAGCTAGACTAGATTCAATCAAGTCAAACTCAAAACACTCTCTCTCCCCTCTCTCTCTCTCTCTCTTCTCTCTCTCTTCTCTCTCATCTCTCTCTCTCTCTCTCTCCTCTCCCCTCTCTCCTCTCTCTCCCCCTCTCTCTCTCTCTTTTTTTTGCGATCGATTTTTTTTTTTTTTGTGCGATGACAATTTTGTATGACTTTATAATGTAATTTTATTTGCGAGTCTTTAAAACGTATTTTCGTATACGATTCTCAACCATGCATCGTACATCGTAAGAATGTCAATTATCGTACATATAGGATAATTATCGTATAATTAACATCGCTGGGGGGAACGGCGGGGTTTTTGGCGGGAGGCGTCGCTTCCCCCTGACAACGAGGCTTAGTTTTTCTTTGTTTTCTCTGCCTTCACTTCACCGCAACTAATAAAACATAAGAAAATAAGAAGCTACAAGAGCCGCGAGACCTACACGTGGTATTCCGTGTGGTAGTTAATGAAAATGTTTTAGTATCCCAGGTGAATGACAAGGGAAGAGTTTGAAAGTCTGTTAACTTTATAAATAGGAGACGAAGTTGAAGAGGACCTTGAAGCGAAGCGACAAATATCACAAGAAGAAGAAGAAGACTCACTGTGTTTCGTTATTCAGTGTCCCTGTATAATGAAGGGATCCTATTCCCTACTATGAAGGACCCTATTTATAGTCCGGCAGCTTAGTGAATGATGGGGACATGCCGATAAAAGCACCAAAATTTTTTCAGGCACTCTACAGGCTCCTAGCTATGATTTTGAGAGGGAGACAATGATCCCATCACTCAGATGGCTATAAGGAACGCTTCTTTATTATTTTGACATTTCCGCATGTGGAATTAGGGTAAATGGGTTTTTTTAAAGAATAGTCATAAGGATAATGTTTATTGGATGCAAGTTACTATTATTATTATTTAATAACTCCAGAACAAAATATTCCAATATGGCTGTCAAAAAAACATAAATTCAATATTTATTCGACTTTAACTCCCCTGCGGACATCGCGAATGCCATGTATTTTATTAGCAAACACGAATTAAAACATACTCCTTGCAATTCAAAATGACAGTGGTTATCTACTGACGTGCATTTGAAAATAAGTATTCATTAAGCTCATTATACAAACAATCATGTTCTTCCTGTACAGCTGCAGGAATGCCATGTCTTTGTTAAGCACCAGTATCACAATGCAGGTATGATTCATAATTGTAATTATGTGTCTACTTCTCACATTTGCAGCTGCAACAGTTCGGTGCATTTCCACTGCTTTCTTGCATAACATCTCCCGCCACAACCTGCAGCAAGCATTTTGCAGGCACACTTCACAAGTTCACTTACAGCCTTTGCTGCCGCAGCTGCGAGCTCCAGACAGAACCCAGACTTTGTTTCTGCATCCAGTGTCAACCGCAGCCTTCAGCATTGGTGTCTGTTGTTGGGCCTGGTGACAGGTTGTCCCAGATGCCAGCCTGGTACACTGCACCCGCTTGGTGTCTGCAGCAGGGCCTGTTGAGTTGGGGGAATGTTCTCCATCGTTCTGTTTTTCTGGCAGAACAGTTCCTTTCTTGCTTCATTCACCGACACCAAGGGCTGGTCTTGTCATATATTACGACTGTGAAACGTTCCAGCATCTGGACTCCTGGCAATCCACGGTGATTTGTGCATGTGGATGTTCTACACGATGAAGTTGAAGGCATCTGTGACTTCGGTATAGGCACCCCATGCTTCCCAAACCGACTTTTTCCCCTTTCCAAAGAAAGAAGAAGTCGTATCACACCCTGTGAAGCTGTGGAACACTGTAGCGCTGTGGACTTCTCTTTGCCCGAGTACTACAATGGCATTGATGTGTAGGAAAAGGAAGTTCTTGCCACTTGCCGAAGGCGACCCAGATGTCAGCCCGTGGATACTTGCTGGCTAGAATTGATACTTCCCGATGAGGATGACAAGAACGTCAGTATCCACGGTGCGTACCAAGCATGTGGTGCATCCACTCTCTAGGGCATCTTGTAGATGGACCACAATTCTTGTGTCTGCCTCTTCGTGGTCACATGGCGGCATCGAGTGGTCAGTGCCACTTGCAGACTACAGAGCTCCAGATGTTGCAAAGACCTGCCTTTCCGTCTGGGAAGGTAGTGGATACAATCTTCTCTGATAGGAACTGGAAGAGTTCTACCTTGTTTGTGGGTCACCGCAGGAATCGGGCCAATTGCCTGGGACCTTGGTCTGGCCTGCCACCTTCCTTCGTACACTCTTTCCCCCCGTTTCTCCTCTCTGGTTTGATTCTTTGATACTGTTTCCAGGTACCTGTCCCATACCACATCTACTCTCATAGAGGTTTCCAGTTGCCTCATGATGTGGGAACAACACTCCACTTGCATAATCGTCAAATGTAGTGATGCCAGTCACTGGGAGGAGGTGTACCACAGCAGCACCATCGAGCACTCTAACATCAAATGAGCCAGAGGGTTCTTCTTGCGTCTTCTGGGCCAGAATGTTGGTGAGATCGGACTTCTTCCCTTGTCGCAGCTTCCCTCTTTCAGCCAAAGAAGGAGGGTATGGGTGATTCTCATGCTTGAAGAAGGTGTCCAGGTCCCCATCACGGTGCTGTGTGACTATGTAGAGACGGAAAAGAGGGCCACGTCATCCTTCAGCATAGACACTTGTCCGACCTGCTTACTCTTCGTCTTTGGTGTTGGCGATCTGAACAGGGGCAATTTGTTTTTTCTTAATTGGGTCATGGATGGAGTGTGTAGCATCTGTCAACACTGACTTCTTGTATGTCTCATACTGCTTCTTGCCAACAGGCTCTACTGTGCGGACTGTGTTGACAACAGGATGGTCGATGACATTCCGTGTGTCAAGTGCCAGGAGTTCTGGGTGTCATCCTTGAATGGGTTTTCCCATCTCACTGATGACCTGGGATAAGGTCCACAGTTTTGCTTCTGGATAGTCTTCTGGTAGATAGACCCTCCTCGTGATGGTACTGGTCATCATTTGGGGTGTCGGCATACTGCTCCCCGAACTCTGCCAGGAGTCGCGCCTGCTCCGGTCCCGCAACCATCCACCTCCTGAAGGCAACTGGGTTCTCGTAAGGCCCACTGCTCCTCCTTCACCTTTCACAAGCTCGTTGTTTTGTTCGTGGGCTTGGTCAATGGGTATAGTGGAGAACCTCTTGGCTGTTTTCGAAACGACCCAGTTGCCGTTGACTTCGAATTGGTGTTGAACTGCTGGGGGGGGAGACTCTCCATGTCCCTGATATGCACCGGGAGCCACCTGGCATAGTTCTGGTGGTCCAGAGCGAAGAACCATGGCACAGAGCTTTCAGTGTCTCAACGTATAAGGGGAAATCTTGTTCTCTGTGTGCACGTACAAAGATCAGCCAAGAATTTCCAGCCGCAGGATGGTATCCCAGTAATGGAATGTTGGACTCCTGGCAGCCATGTCCCGTCTCCATGCCTCAAAACCTTCATCATTGCTTGTGTGTTTCACCAACTGCCTCTTGGTGAGCATCCCGCTGCATCTTGGCCAGTGCGAGAGCACTGACTTGGTGGGCGTGTCTGGTCTTTCGTGAGGTGTGAGGCCGTCAGGAAAGAGTTCGCAGTGCCAGACGATGCAATGCCTGCTTGAGTTAATGCGGTTGTCCAGCCTGATGCCTCCAAGTAGTCCCCAAGTGTCTTCCAAAGCCATCTCAACATGGAGACCATCCAAACATGACCACGTACTGGTCTTCGCCATGTGTGTGCGGGCCAGTGCCACTGAACGCAACTTGGCCAGTGCATACAGCGGAGCATCTAAGGCAATGACAGGAAGTTGCCCAGGATTCAGAAACTGTATGGCTTCACGCAGAACATTCATCCCATGTTTGACCATTGCTGCAGTGGCAGCCTTCTCACTGAAGAGCGGCAGGAGCTGAGTGATTGCAGGCTGCAAGTCAACGGGGCTCTCTTCACAGGAGGCGTGGTAAGCAGACCAGGCAACAGCATCTCCCCTGACCAACTCTTCCTTTCCCATGAGCAAAATGGCATGTTCCAGCCACTTGTTCTCTTTGTCGCGGGCCTTGTCAAGGTGTCCACTGATGGGTCGGATGTCATACGAAGTCCTCGGCACAGCCACGCTTTCCTTCCGAAGTGCCACAGCTGGAACAGTGGTGAAGTTTTCAGGCAGTCTATGGTCCTGGGTGGTGTTTTTTAGAAGGGCTAGGCTGATCTCACTCTGGGATTTGGCCCATGTTTGATACTGGTAGGAACTGGAACAGGCTGATACCTGTCCCATGGAATGATCCTGTGGCTGTTGTGCTTGAGGGGTTGTGGTCAATATTATCAAGGGCCCCTACAGTGAAGAGCTGAAAGCGCAACTGGACTGGGCACACAACTCCCTTTCTCTTCATGTCCTCACACACAGCAGTAGCCAGCAGTAGCCAGCAGTAGCTTGAAGTATAAGAAGGGATGAAAAAAATAACAAACTAGTGGATGTATTGCATATACGGAATATTTCTTTTGCCATTAAAGGCGAATCTTGATTTCATCAAGATTTTTCTAAGTGAAAATTAGCCGTTATCACAAAAATGGTTCATAGAGGCTTCTGAGTAATTGGATCGTTTGTCTCCCCTCTCAAAATCATAGCTAGGACCCTGTAGAATGCCTGAACAAAATTTGGTGCTTTTATCCGGCATGTCCCCATCCTCTTGAAATCTGGTCCTTAGCGGCCGGACTATTACTGCTATCATCTAAAATTTGCATATTTTCCTTTGGGTTTCTTCCATATTTTTATTTTCTTGTAGTTATACACTTTTCCTTGACGGAACCCTCTGCTGGCCGTGATAAGCATTAATGTTGTTTTCTTCAACTATTTTTAAACAACTATTTTGCAATAAAACAACAAAACAAGCTGATCATAGAAGTTTAATTCAACAGTTCATATATCATTGTCTCCCTTATTATGTTGAAAGAAATATATAGAAAACTTCCACTGAACTCTACTTGAGGGAAAACTATATTATTTTTGTATAGAATGTATATCTTGCATATACATGAAGGTTTAACTGTTAATGATATTCTTCGGAGATGTTGTCAGCTTGAAAAAAATAAAATAATAAATAGATACAGAAGACTTATTTTAACGAGGGAACGCAACGCTACGAGGAAATGTAATGCCCGGAGATTCGGAAGAGATAGGATGGGAATTCCTATCATACAATTCCCGGGTTATGTCTGTAAGAAGGAAAAAGGTTTCAATCTCCATATGTTGTTCTGGGGCAAGTTGTCACCTAGACCCAGCATCTGGGGGAACAGGTTATTCTTATTATAATAAGGTCCATCAAGACTTTTTTGTTCGCGTAATATTTATCTTTCTATCTCCCACTTCTATCTTCCCCCCCTCCCCCACTCCCTCCCCCATACACTCCGGATACGAGTCAAAATGCGTGGGACATTTATTTCGCGATCATCGGTAACTAGTAGATTAAAAAACTTTCATCCTCTCCTCACCCTCCTGACAGATCAAGGAACACTCTTAGATTCTTAATGTCCTTCAAAATAGACACAATGGTGACAGATCACGTTAAAAAATGGGTGGGTTAGTCGAGTTATTCGCTAAATTGAAAGTCGACCAAATTTCTATTCCGACTCCAATGGAGAACACCTTTCCCTGGATATTAGAGTAAACATATTAAATTCTTCTATATCAAAGTAAAAGAACTGCATCATAGGCAGCCATTTCATATGCATACTTGTTTCGTTAGCTAATTAGAGTCATTCGAGGTCTTATACTCCCTTCAGTGGAAGCCTTCGTAAGGATCCGAACATTCCCTTTTTTCCCGCTACTCATCCCAACCTCGTTTTGGTTGCCACGAGGAGTTTAGTCGTCTCCCCACTCCTTTCAAGGTAAGATATGCGGTACCTCGCTCCTATTCCCCCCCCCCCCCCTCCTTGTTATAATATATCTATCTATATATCCATATATAGGTAGAGTTGGTAAGTTTCATTAACGCATAGGAGGCCTGGCCTGTCCTTATAAGTGTTATTAAACGAGTCGTCTCCCCACTCCTTTCAAGGTTTCCGACGGATGTCTCAGTCTGGCGAAAACCCACGTCACATGGTTTAAGTGAACGCGAACAACATTATTACTCTTACATTCCCCCCTCTTATATTCTCCATGTATGCCTACAAGTGTTCAGCGGCATGTTGTATACGTAGATGATAATTCTAAGAATAGGATTCAGTGAGGGAGGTTATGCTCTAGAGAGCTTTCCTGTGTCGGATTGGAGAGCTTTCCTATGTCGGATTGGAGAGCTTTCCTGTGTTGGATTAGAGAGCTTTCCTGTGTCGGATTGGAGAGCTTTCCTGTGTCGGATTGGAGAGCTTTCCTGTGTCGGATTAGAGAGCTTTCCTGTGTCGGATTAGAGAGCTTTCCTGTGTCGGATTAGAGAGCTTTCCTGTGTCGGATTAGAGAGCTTTCTTGTGTCGGATTAGAGAGCTTTCCTGTGCCGGACTAGAGCTTATATATGTGTCTAAGATCTCAAACAAGAGAAATAATATTTCATGATGAATAAATAGGATGATATTTAAAAATATAGTTTCTTGTGTTATTTTGTAAAACCCCAGGTGATTATTCCGTGTTAAGACAATACTTCCCCAAACCTCCAAAAAGAGTTTTCAGCCTCACTCGGTGTAATACTAAATATCCACCCCGACTACCCATAATTCTCATATATTAAAAACGTGCTCAGGGAGTAAAACCATAGAACTACTCGCCTGAGCTGGTGGCAGCATATCCCCTTACTAACCTTAAGTTCATCCCCATTTCAGTAATCTCCGCAGCGAGAAGTATTCGTACTATAATTCAATAGTGAAAGCATATGACAAATTTCAACTCTCAATTCAGTTGTGACGAGGAGATTTTATTAATCAATGAAGTATTCTAACACATTAATATCAATCATATAAAGGTGACAGCAGTAACATATGAAAACCCTGGCACTACAGAAACAACAAGAAACTTAACAAGAGAAGAGGAGACATAAATATTTATTTACAACAGTAGTTTTGCCATTAACCATCGCATCCTTACAAGCTTACAAACTAACGATACATTTATGAATACTGTCACAACACAGGCACTTTAAATACTTAATCAACACATGAGCTGCCTTATTGAAAGGTGATATGCAACGACAATACACTTATTAAAACGTATATCATTAACCATTTTGATTGAAGGATCACTTTACATATAATAAAACAACCAATCAACGGAATATTAATTTAAAGATTAAAAAAAAGCAGCAAAAAAATTCTGCCGTATTATTATAAGAACAGTCAAACCAAGACCATAGATGGTAAACACCTGTCTAGAACATGTCCGTGTCTATGTTGACAAAGCCCTCCAACATTTGAGCGAGGGCATCATCTATGCCTTGCAGGGGATCAGCCTCCGGGGTGTCCTGCGGCAGGGGCGTGCAAGGCGGCATGGGCGGGGTCAAGGCGAGAGTCAGGAGTTCTTTAGAGTCGTCGTCGTTCCAGTACCTGATGAGCGACCGGTCATCAAGATCATCATACCTCATCCACGGGTTGAAGCCGCCCCTCTCCGCCGTCCTCCTCCCACAGGATTGTTGAGAGAGGGAGATTGAGGGACTCTCCGTGTGGCAGGAGGTGCAAGGCGTTCCCCTGAATCTGTGGCTGGGCGTGAGGGCCTGGGCAGGGGCGCTATTCCACCTGAGGCCTTGGTATGCTTGATTCAGAGTCAGAAGGGGAGTTTTGTAACAGTCGTGTCTTCCCTACGAGCCAAAATAACTTCTCAGTCTAGCAGAGGGTGACGGCCAATGCCCCTCCCCTTTGACACAGCCGTGGGTACGCCTCGTGCAGCTCCGTCGCCATCACTGCGTCATCCGCCGACCCCGTGAACTCCACATGCTGCTGAAGAAACGAGTCCCAAAACCTTGGGGTCACTCTCAATTAGTGGCGGAGGTGAGACCTTTAGGGCCGGGGGGCTGGGAAGGTGTGACCATGTCCTGGGGATAAACTTCCTGTTTGGGGGAAGATGTCCACGGCAGCGATGGTGTAGCGGGGGACCAGGTGGGGAAGGCGCCTCCTCCTTGACGGCGGCAGTTGCGGGGGCCGCGTCAGGGGCCCTCGCCAAGGCTGTTCCTGTAGACGCAGACCCACGTAAGCATACTTCTGGTTCCTGCCGTTGTTTGCCGCCCCGCCGCTGGGAAGCCCACACATACAGGCTGCCCAGGTGGTGGCCCATGTTCACCTTGGACGCCACGGGAAAACTGTTTTGGCGCCAAACAAAACCTGCGGTAGGCGTCGTAGAGGCGATGGCGCTCCACCACGTCCTCCCCGCATCCTGTGAAAGGCGCACCGCTGCTTTTAGGAGCTCATGGGGACTCTTGTTGCCACCGGAATGTATACAATAATTCCTGTATCCTCTCTTAGAGGCGCGGCGAGCCATGGCGTGGGGGCGGTGGTGGTGGTGGGAGGGCAGGACGGGCACGGTACTTCCTCCCAGGGCCTCACGCAGGTGTCCCGCAGCCTTGCCGACCATGCACCACAGCCGTCACGTGGGACTCCGCCAGAGGGAATGAAGGATGCTGCCCCTGATGACAAGGGTTACACTCATGATACCCTGATGGAACAATCTAGCTGTTGTACCAGATTAATGCTCCATAGCACGAAGTAGGTATCTCCTAAAGCATGCCCCTGTTTTTTTTTGTTTTTTTTGTTCAAAAGTAACATCTAACTCCTCAGATAATAATAATAAAAATTATAAAAATTATTTTTATAAAAATGAAAAATTATTATTATGATTTAAAATATAATTATTGTCTTGTTTTTATCATTATTATTATTGAAATTTATTATTAAAATATATATCTTCTGTAATAAAAATTTTTGACCAAAAAGACTGTATTTTCGTTATTACTAATCACAAAATTCTGTTTCCCAAATGTGTTCACATGACTGGTCTTTGGGGCACCATTGTCATAAAAATTTGGATGTGCATTTTAAAAAAAATCTGCAGGGGACCCCTTGGTATTTTGACAAAAATATATTTTTTTTTTTTTTAAATAACTCAAAATATGAGGGAAAAAAAAAATTTTTAAAAATGGTAATATTGAGCAAGCAATTAAGACCTTTTTTTAAAGCTATAGTAATTAAGTTTTCAATGAAATAATAAGAAAATACTGCTTTTTTTTTTACACAAAAAAAATAAAAACATCAATCTTTTAAAAAAGTTAGCAGATAAGGAAAACACAGGAAAGAAATTTTTACTAGCGCTTTGCTTTATGATTTTCCTCTGGGACTAATATTTTGCGTCGAAAAATTTCAAAAAAACGTTTCGCCAACATCTGGGTTCAATTTTTTACACCCTTTTTGGGCAAGAAAACATTTTGGTCACAAAAACTTGGAATTTATTAGTTAAAAAGTTGTATGTTTTTTTAAATTTACTCGTGAAAAAAAAAATGTATTCAAAATTTTTTTTGTCTGATGAACGGTTTGGGAGATTTCTTTTTTTTTCATCTATTTTTGATTACTATTTTTTTTTTTAAATTTGACCCCCTACTATCTGCTAGGCTGCGGTTCAAAACTAGGTATGAAATCAAAGCGTTCAATCAAAGTGGGGACTCCTAGTGTAGGGGGGGCACCACAGAGTTCACACTAGAGATCGCATGGGCCCATTTGGGGGCATCAGCGACGCAACCGGGTGGCGCGGGGCCGCCCTCAAACCCTGAACTCTCGGCCACGAGGGTGCTCTGGCTCACCGACATTTGCACTCTTACACAATATTATAAAATACCAGATGATACCTAAATAAATGAACCTATCATCGTCTTCAAAGACTTTCTCCAATCATGAATATTAATTTTAAAACAATAAGCAACCTAGAATAAATAATGACAGCAAAAAAAAAATATGCTAAAATATTTTTTTTTTACCTTCCTTGCTTAAATCCTTTATTCCAGTCCCTTTGCATGCATTCAATTTCATTCACTGTCTCGAATCACACATTTTTCTGATTCTGCTGGTATATGACACGTAGCAATGCAACAAAGTAGATGGTAAAAATTACCATGAAAAAAAACTCGGGGGAACAGCTTTTCGCCGTGCTAGCGTCGCTTCCGCCCTATCGTACTTTTCCTCCCCAGGGTTTTTTACCCTCACCTCCCATTTCCCGATTTTTTTTTTTTTTTATTTATTTTTTATTTATTTATTTATTTTTTTTTTTTTTTTTTTTTTTTTTACATCCGGGGAACGGGCCAAGGGCACAACACAAATGGGTTACCACAAACCCCGCTTAGTTTTTCAGTCCCCTATAAAGAGAACAGTAAGAGAATAAAATAAAAACAAAGGGGTAGGCAATTTTTTTCGGGAGGTGTTTTGGTTACTCTTCTTTTGAAAAGATTTAAGTCATAGGAAAGTGGAAAAATAGAAACAGGAAGAGATTTTCCAGAGTTTACCATGAAAGGGATGAAAGAGTAAAGATACTGTTTTAACTCTTGCATTAGGAAGATGGACAGAATAGGATGGGAATGAGTAGAAAGTCTTGTGCAGCGGGGCCGCGGGAGGGGGGGAGGCATGCGTTAGCAAGTTCCAGAAGAGCAGTGAGCATGAAAATAAGGGTAAAGAGAGCAAGAGAAGCAACATTGCGGCGGTGATTTAAAGATTGAAGACAGTCAGTCAGAGGAGAGGAGTTGATGAGACGAAAAGCTTTTGACTCAACCCTGTTTAGGAGAGCTGTATGAGTGGATCCTCCCCAAACATTTTGAGACATACTCCATACATGGCGGATAAGGCCCCTGTAGAGAGCAAAACCCAAATTGGGAGGGAGAAAAAAAGGACGCAGACGCCCCAGCACACCTAACTTCTTAGAAGCTGTTTTAGCAAGAGATGAGATTGAATTTCCAGTTCAGATTTTTAGTAAAGGATAGTCCTAGAATGTTCATTGTAGAAAAAGGGGACAGTTTTAGTGTCATTGAAGAAGAGGGGATAGTTATCTGGTAGGTTTTGTCGAGTTAGATAGGTGAAGAAATTGGTTTTTGAGGCTTGAACAAAACAGGTTTGCTTTGCCCCAATCAGAAATTATAAAAGATCAGAAGTTAGGCGCTCGTGGAATCTCTCCGTGAATCACTTAGTTTCCTGTTGAGTTGGACGTCTAATAAACGACGTTGAAAAATGCAGGGTAGAATCATCACGTAGGAGTGGATAGGGCTTTGAGTTAGACTTAGAAGATCATTAATGAATAATAGAAAGAGAGTGGGTGATAGGACAGAACCCTGGGGAACACCACTATTGATAGATTTAGAAAGAACAATGTCCGTCTACAGTAGCTGCAATAGAACGGTTTGAAAGGAAACTTAAAATGAAGGTACAGAGAGAAGGGTAGAAACCGAATGAGGGTAGTTTGGAAATTAAAGATTTGTGCAGACTCTATCAAAAGCTTTTGATATGTCAAGGGCAACAGCAAAAGTTTTCACCGAAACCCCTAAAGGAGGATGACCAAGATTCAGTTAGGAAAAGCTAGAAGATCGCCAGTAGATCGCCAGTAGTCGCCCTTTACGGAACCGTACTGACGATCAGATAGAAGATTGTGAGCAGAT
The DNA here is from genome assembly GCA_016584305.1 of Chionoecetes opilio. Lineage (NCBI taxonomy): Eukaryota > Metazoa > Arthropoda > Malacostraca > Decapoda > Majidae > Chionoecetes > Chionoecetes opilio. The sequence continues at coordinate 94,664 of JACEEZ010024149.1, forward strand.
AGATGCTTAAAAATCGTCTTATTAAGTATAGATTCAAAAACTTTAAAAAGGCAGGAAGTCAAAGCTATGGGAAACGGTAGTTTGAAGGATTAAAGGGTCACCCTTCTTAGGAACAGGTTGGATTGAGCAAACTTCCAGCAAGAAGGAAAGGTGGAAGTAGATAGACATAGAGGGAAAAATTTTTGACCAGGCAAGGTGCAAGCACAGAACACACTTTTTGAAAACATAGGAGGGACTCCGTTAGGACCGAAAGCCTTCCGAGGATCTAGGCCAAAAAGGCAAAGAAAACATCATTCAAAGGATCTTAATGACAGGCATAATAAAGTCAGAGGGGGGAGGAAAAAGGGGGAACAAGCCCTTCATCACCAGAGTGGAATTTTTTTGCAAATGTTTGAGCGAAAAGTACAGCTTTAGAAGTAGATGAGACAGCTGTGGAGCCATCTGGGTGAAGCATAGGAGGGAAAGATGAAGAAGAAAAATTGTTTAGAGATGTTATTAGCTAGATGCCAAAAAGTCACGAGAGGAATTTGATTCAGAAAGATTTTTGACATTTTCTATGAATGAAAGAGTTTTTGGTAAGCTGAAGTAAAGATTGGCATATTACGGGCAGAAATATAAAGGGCATGAGTTTCGGGGCGGCATTTTTTGGAACACTACTAAGACCTCTTAGGGGACTAAGACCATCTTAGCGCTAGGTGGACATTTTCGGAAGCAAGTTCGCTCCGCCTAAAGGCGAATTTTTGGTGAAGAAGCCGTAAGAAGCCGGCTTCTTGCAGCTTGCGTTTTCTGTTATGGCGGGCACTTTTAAGAAGCCGGCTTCTTACGGTTTGGCCCAGCGGGGGTCAACCCCGTAAGAACCATAAGAAGCGAAAAGCCAGGGCTCGTTCCCCACCGGCTTCTTCCCCCCCTTTTTCCGGGTGACGTTCAAGAAAACAAAAAATTTATGGGGGGGAAAAGGGCAAAAGATTCTACACAGTGGTTATCGGGGGGAGAAATACTGTAATTACAGATAACGGACCAAGTAAACCCCTTAGATGTACTTTTCAAAGCAGGGGCATACCTTAAAAACCACGAACAAAAATATACAGGTTAATGACACGACAGGACAATTTTTAAAACTGGTGAAAAAAAATGATAAGTTTTATCGGGCTGACGTTTAGGGCCTAGCTGCGCCCGTAGTATTTTTTTTGCGGGAAAATTTCCCCTGAAATAGGCACAAATTACCCTTTAAATTTGTACTTTTAAATTGGGCAGGGCTTAACTTTGGGCCCAAACACTAATATACAAAAAATGGAATGACTTTGGTGATAGGAGACCCGTGGGCGGGTGAAAAATCACTTTCTCGAGTTTTTTAAACTTTTAAACCCAAAGACGTTGTTTTTTCAAATTTTTAAAAATTAGGAAATCAAAACCAGCCGGGAAAAACTTTTTCCCCGGTTTTGTTTTCTTTTGGGCTCCAATTTTGGTTCTTAGAGTTTCTTTAAACACTTGTTTGAGAACGTGAAAATTTTTGGAACTCCGCCAACGGAGACGAGAGTACCAAAAACCCTTCACCATCACCCCAAATTTAAACCAAAAACATCGCAAGATATCAAATTTAAGGGCTTCCCTTACGGGTTGACGGACAAAACAATTTAATGTGTGGGTAGAGGGCTGATAGGAAATTGGGGGAAATGACTACATTGGGGTTGAAAAAAAATTTCTTTAAAAACAAGGGCCCCACGGTAAAATTTGCCCCAAATGTTGGGCTCTAGGGTGTTATATTTTACTTTTTTTCCCCCTTCCCACATCTTTTTTGATTTAATGAGTCCCGGTTTCCTTACTTTGCCTACATGGCCGAAAAAAAATTTTCCCGGTTTTTTGAGAAAAACTAAGTCTAGTAGGGGTTGGTTTTTGGGGTTCCGGGTCAGGTCAGGTTGGTTAGTCCCACAGCCCAATTTTTGGGCCCTTTTGAGGGGGGGGGGCAAAGGTTAGGTTTCTGTAGGGGTTTTGTCATTTTAAAATAAAGGCTCAACCCCCCTATCTTTTTCTTCTTTTTTGTAGAAAACCAAGCTTGGGGGACATGGGGGAAACCGGGGTTTTTGGGGGGGGGAAGCACACATAAAAAAGGGAAAAATTTTGGGCCCCCGAAAAGTCATGAACGGGAAATTTCCCTAGCTTATGGATTTTTTTTTGGGGGGTCATTTTTTTCCTTATGTTGTGCCCCCCCCCAAACCCCAAAAACCCCGGTTTCCACCAGTCTCCAACTTTTTTGGCTATAAAAGAAGAAGATAGGGGGTGAAGCCCTTGTTTTTTAAGATTTACCATATATTTTAAAATTTTAATATATATATATTATTATATTATTTATTTTTATATATATTTTTAATATATTTTTTTATTTTATAATATAATATATTTTATTATATTTTATATTTTAAAATATATATATATTAAAAAATTTTAAATATATATATATAAAATATATATATATATATATTTTATATATAATTTTATGTATATATTAGGGGTTGTATTTCTGTATTTTTTTGGTTATATTAGTAGTTTTTTAAAGAAGGATTAAGGGGAAATTTTTTTGGTGTCCCTGTTTTTTTAAATTGTTGACATATAAAAAAAGGGTTTTAAATGAGGGGTATCTTCCTCGCTTTGACGAAAAAAATTTTTGGGGGAAGGATGCGGGGTTTTAAAATTATCCGATTTACCCGGGGAACTTTTGCATATAACAAATTGTGGTCTTAAAAAATAAAGGTAAAAAAGGTTTCCCTTTTTTCCGACAATTCCGGTATCGTTGAATTTTTGTCCGTTACTTTCTGACGAAAGTTCGAAACACTTAAAATACATCCAGCCATCAAAAATTCCCAAAACCGAATACAGGGAAATTAAAAAACATCAAAACCGCCCCAAAAACGCATATACTGAACCTTATTCGGAAAGCAGGGATTTTAACCGTACTGGAAAGAAAAAGGTTAAAGCCGATATTTTTTTTATAAAAAGGCCCGTAAAAGGGGGGTTTTGTGTGTATCCCACAAAACTTTGAAAAAGAAATACAGGAGAAATCAGTGAAAATTTTCCCCAATCGTGGGTTTTGGTTTACATTAATAGGATTATTTTTATTTTTTAAAGAGTTTTTTCCCTGCATATGGGAAATACAAAATTATAAAACTTTTATGAAAATTGAAATTTTTTAAATATGAATGTTAATTCGGTATTTATTTTGGCTATTTTTTGGTTTGGGAAATTATCTGACCAATCATATTAAAACGGGCCCCTTTGTGCATTAAAAATTTTGGGGTTTTTAAATACTTTTTTTTTTTAGGGGTATAGTTGGATTTTTGCTTCTGTTTTTAAATTTTTTTCTTGTCCTTAAAAATTTTCTATAAAGGTAAAACATCAAAAACATACTTTTTTTTATTTTTCCCCCCCCAAAAAAATTTCCTTGTATATTTACCCTGTTCTTTCTATAAATTTTGGAAAATTTATGGGTAACTTTTAGGTGAAACTATAACTGACTTTGTCATGTAGGAACAAACACTCAAAATTTCTGTCTGCCCCTCTATTTCCTTTCAGGGAAAAGGGTTTTAAAACCCTGAAAATATTTAACACAGTCTATTTTTTCAGGTATGTATGGGGCCGGGTTATAAAAGTGTTACCCCGACCGAAGATAAAGGAAGAAGACTCTGGGGAGGAGTGAGAGGGGGAGTAAAAAAATAAATAAAAAATTTATTTCTATGAAACCCTTTTTTTTAACCTATCAATTTTTAATCACAGATTTTTCTTTTGGCAATATATCTAAAAAAAGAAACTTCTGAAAGTCACGCAAAAAAAAAAAATACATAAAAAGAAAGTCAAAAGAAACATTAAAAGGAAAATTAAAATTTTAACATTAAAAAATAAGAAAATAAAAGTCAAATTCAAATAATTTTAAAAAACTAATAACATATGCAACTGCTATTTTTATTTGGGGGGAAAAAATAAAATTCACTTAGGCTCAATTAAAAATAAATTTTAAAAAGTCAAGACTTTTAAAAAAAATGTAGACCTTTTCCAATTTTTAAAGATGCATGAAAAGGGAAATTTTTTTCCCTAGTTTTTTAAAGGCCCCCTTTTACAGTGATTTGGGGCTGGCACCAGTCCCGTTCTGGCTCTTTGGCACATAAAAGGGCTTTTAGCTCCCTTTTTGTACTGGCTTGGTTTTTTCCTGACAAAGGAAAATAAACCACTCCGGAAAACAACCCATTTTACAGCCTTTTTAAACCCGAGAAACCTTTTCAAAAAATATATCTTTTTTAAATTTTTAACCCTTTTTAAATCTTTTTGATTTGGGGTAAAATTTATTTCCCTTTTATCCTTGCCTCCTCCAAAAGCTTTTTTTAGCTGCTATATTTTGAGTTTTTTTAAAACCCAAAAAATAAAATTGAGAAAAGTATTTGTTTTAGTCCATATACCCATACATTTAATTCATTAAACTGAGGAAAAGAGAGATTAATTTAAAAAGCCAAAAATTAGCCAAGAATGAAAAACAGGGCCCCCCCATTTCCAAGCAAAATTTAAATCCAAACCCAACCCCCAAAACGGAAAAAATTTCCCGGGGGCCCCGGGCGGGGGAGGGTGATGGCCCCGTTTAAAAAGAACCCTTATACCTTTACCCTTGCCATCAGGTGGGAGGGAGTTTAAAAAAAAAATAAGTCACTAATGGGGGAACTCGAACCCCGCCTCCCCTATGATGTCCGTAGTGCCCCCCTCCCTTTAAACCCTTTCCCCATTTTAAAAGTCCTTGGTTTTTGGGGGGAAAAAAAAAAATTTAAAGTGAAAAAGGGTATGTGTTTTTGATCCATTCCCCAATAAACGTCCCGTCATTATCGTAACTTATTAAAAGGCTTTTTATTCGAACGGTACACTTTCGTCAGTGTGGGTTTTTTTTGTTTTACCCCAATTTTTTCATCCCGTTAGCGCCCACGGGCGAGCCTCGGAACCACTCCTGTCGCCGTTCTGGCGAGGGACGAAAACCCAGGGGAAAAAGCCGCAAAAAAGCCGTAAGAAGCCGGCTTCTTAAAGGCTTTTTCCCCACCAAAATTTTTCCCCTTTAAAAACAGTGCAGCGAGTGTAAACTAAGGCAGGGTTTGGGGGCGTCTTAGCCCGCAATTTTCTCCGTCACCAAACAACAATGGTTTTATAAAGCCCCGTCCAAAACAACCACTCCCACCGGGCGGTTTCTTGCCGTCCCGGGGCTTCCGACGGGGAAACGCCTTGCCCGGGTTGTGTCCAAAACGAAAGGTTTTTTTTCGGGCGGTCAGCGCGCTTTCCCGATTTCAAAGTGAGAGTCTGTTTTTTGCATATCGGGGGTACTCTCACTCGGGGAAAAAAAAATAACCCCAGGAGGTTTTTGAAAAACCCGACCCCAAATATCACTTCATGACCCCTTTCTGCATACCTAAGGGAAGAAAAAATACGAAAACCTTTTTTTGTATTTTAAAAAATATAGCAAAAAGAAATTTTGTATAAACATTTTTCCCAAATTTTTTTTCTTTAACCGCTCAAATTTCCCCCACCATTTTTCCCATTTTAAAATTTGTTTATCACATACTCGTTCAGCTGACTTTTTTTGGGTTTTGGGTGGTATAAAGGTCATAGCAATGCAAAAATTTTCTTTGATAGTGAAAACTGCCGATAACTTGAAGCTTTGGTTTGGCGCTGGCCGTGAGTGACGGGGATTTTCCGCCCAAAAATTAAACCTGCTGGTGCGGCGGGGGCGCCGACGGTTTAAAATTTTTCTCGGGCGGCATCGTGTTTCCCCCTCCAAAATTTTGAGTGACAAAAACCCGTTCCCACGGCAAAACCCCCCGACGGGGGGTGAGTGGTTTTTGTGGACCCGGGGGCTTTTTTGGTTTTTATATTTATATTTTAAAACTGTATATAGTATAAATTTGGGGTGTAAAAATACACTATTTATATATTTATTTATTAAAATAGTGGGGTGGGCTATATATTACTATATATATAATGGGGGGGGCTTTGGGGGGAATAGAAATGAAATTTGGGGACAGAAACGGGGTTTGCAGATTAATTCTAAACTAATTTAAAAAAACCAGAAAAAAAAAATGTCGTTTTTTCACGATAATTCACATACTGGCTATGATAAAAGTTTGTGGAGGATGAAAAAGGGGGAAAAGGGAAAAAGGAGGGGGAAGAAATAAAAGAAGAAAAAAAAAGAGGGGAAGAGGGGGAGAGAGAGAGAGAGAGGGGGGAAAAGGGGAAGAGGGGAAAAGAAGGAGAGAGAGAGAGAAGAGAGAGAGAGAGAAGAGAAAAGAGAGGAGAGAGGGAGAAGAGAGAGGAGAGAGAGAGAGAGAGACTCCCTCGGCGTGTACACTGCACTGTTTACTAGCAGAAATTTCATATCTGGGGAACTCAAGAAGAAAGGGAAAAGGGGGGGAGAAGAAAAAATAGAAAGAAAAAAAAAAGGGGAGAGAGAGAAGGGGAGAGAGAGGGAGAGGGTGAGAGAGAGAGAGAGGGAGAAGAGAAGAGAGAGAGGAGAGGGGAGAGAGAGAGAGAGAAGAAAGGAGAGAAGGAAAAGGAGAGAGAGGTGGGGTGTTAGAGAAAACTCGGCGTGGTATACGTATTTTCCCCCCAAATACAGACTTGTGTTCGCGCGCGGTTTTTGTTAGGTTTTTCTAAGAAGGGTTTTGGGGGTTTTTCCCCTTTTCACGGGCTAAGATGACGCCCAAAAAGCTTTCCTTTGTAATCTTCTTGGGCCCTGGGTTTAAATATCGGTCTTAGGAGGCCCAAAAGGGGTAGTTTTAAAAGCCCCTTTGAAAATGCCCACCCAGGAGATTAAGGGAGATGCTTGCCCCTTTACACAGGTATGTCCGGGGGTTATCAAACTTACCATTTTATATTTAGAAAAAATTGAACCTAACCCTAATCGTGTTCACGAGACATTGGGGTGCATACATGATAATTACAGTAAGTCCCCTTTCTAGAATAAAAAAAAATGTTTCGTAAAAAAAATTTGGGGGCATAAACATTTTTTCACTTTTCTGCTTTAAATTTGCTATTATTTCTTTTTAATTTTTGGGCTTGCATTGAATTTCCATTCACTGTCTCGGAATCAACACATTTTTTCCGATTCCGTTGGTATATGACACATACCAATGCAAAAAAAAGCAGGTGATAAAAAATGACAATAACGTAAAACTTGTTCGTCTGACAAAATATCGTCGAGTATCATGGTTGCATGTCCGCCACCCGGCCCCGATTGCTTCACTCCAACTACCCACTGGGGTAGGGGATGCGCGCTCTAGTGTATAACTCTGTGGGTAGCACCACTGACCAAAACAAAAAACATGGGCCGGCCAGGGCAGTGGCTGGGTGTTGGCTGCTGGCATGTGATAGCCTATATTACCACCTACTACTACTACTACTATTACCACCTACTACTACTATTACCACCTACAACTACTATTAACACCTACTACTACTATTACTAAACTTCCAACCTAGTGCATCGTCGAACCTTCCAAGTCATTTATTTACGGTGATACACAGACAACAGGTGTGTTGCGAGGCCGTACAGGTGTGTAGTGACAGGTGTCTTGCGAGGCCGTACAGGTGTGTAGTGACAGGTGTGTTGCGAGGCCGAACAGGTGTGTAGTGACAGGTGCCTTGCGAGGCCGTACAGGTGTATAGTGACAGGTGTGTTGCGAGGCCGTACAGGTGTGTAGTGACAGGTGTGTTGCGAGGCCGTACAGGTGTGTAGTGCCGGTGTCTTGCGAGGCCGTACAGGTGTGTAGTGACAGGTGTGTTGCGAGGCCGTACAGGTGTGTAGTGACAGGTGTGTTGCGAGGCCGTACAAGTGTGTAGTGACAGGTGTGGTGTATGTGGTAAAGCGAGATGCTAAGAGTGCAGTGTACAGACCTAATGAGCGAACCACCGAGTGTGTGTGTGTCTGACCTAATGAGCGAACGCGCAGTTCTCGTCCACTATAACGGCGCTAGCCCCGTACCGCCGCCGCCACGGGTACGGCGCGAGCCACAGTGGTCCATAGAAGCTACTCTCGGGGATTACAGGAAGTTTAAATTAATCAAAAACCTTTGGCCTAATCAAAAAACCTTTCTTAATTAGGTGTATTGAATTGAAAGTAGTTAGTTTCGTACACTGATTTTGAGTATTTTCGTACATACCTGGTGTCGTTTCGTAACTCTAGTAGTCAAGTTCAACTCTGAGCTAGGTGTACGAAACGACTATGGTTTCATTTAGACTACGAAACAACTTTTGGTAATAATGGACGAGTTTCGCGGTCGTTTTAAGAGACCAACTATTTTTTCTTGGCCTACAATAGGTGCTTGTTGCAATGGATAGTTTTATTTTGCGCAACCCTCCCCCCCCCCCAAAAAAAATAATATTAATGAAACCTAACCTAACCTTATAGGTTTTAATGAAACCTAACCTAACCTTAAAGGTTTTAATGAAACCTAACCTAACCTTATAGGTTGTAATGAAACCTAACCTAACTTTAACCACAAGGTATACTTTTTTTTCCTTTTTTTTTTCTTCGCAAAATAAAGCTATCTCCATTAGAACAAGCACCGCTTATTAGGAAGCGCGCGGAACGGAAACAGACCTGAGTGCGGTTATGATACAAATGATATATGATAATTTGTATCATAACCGCACTCAGGTCTGCTTCCGTTCCCCACTAATGGACCCCAGACATAACTACGTCACGGTTTGTTTACATCGGTGCATTGTGGGGATAAGGCGGGGTCGCCGCGGGTGGACCTACGAAGGGAAAACTACGGCGATGGAAGAATTTAGAGTTATTTTGCGCGAAATTGATATTCCAGGTGCTATATTACTGTGCTCTGTTCTCGCTGACAACACTATAGAGAAGACCTGAGGTAATGGCTGATATGCAGAGGCTTCTAAACCAAGAAAACAGAGTCATAACAGAGCCTCGTCAAAAGGTAAGCAACTGGTAGGTACGTAACGTCCCTACCACTTGCTTACTTCTTAATGAGACTCTGCTGTGACTGTTTTCCTGGTTTAGAAGCCTCTGCACATCAACCATCACCTCAGGTCTTCTCTATGTTGTCAGCGAGCACGGAAATATAGCACCTGGAATATCAATTTCGCCCAAAACAACTCGATTTTTTTTCATCGTCGTAGTCTTCTCTTTGTAGGTTGTATACATATTCATGGTTATGATAATATTAAAATAAGTTATTAATTGAGTTTCTTTTGTTGTCTTTCCTCATAATAAGTAGGGTATTATTCTAGTGTTTGCCCATACTCCCCCTCTCCCACAAAACAAGCTTGGGGACCTGGGGGAATGCGGGATTTTTGGCTGGGGTACAAAATATGCGTCGCAACCACATAGTTTTTGAGTTAGGGGTGTTGTAAAAATTGCCTAGATCTAGGGAAAATTCATTGGATTTCTTCTGAGTCCAGAGACGTGTGAACCTGACGATCCTCACAGAATGATGACCGAAGTGTCGAGAACACCCCCAACGGCTAGAAGGTTAGGTTAGATTTGGTTATGTTAGGACAGGTTAGATTTGGTTAGGTTAGGTTTGATTAGATTTGGTTAGGTTAGTTTAGGTTATATTTGGTTAGGTTAGGTTAATTTTGGTTAGGCAAATTTCTCTAGATATAAGGTAATTACCCAAGATCTAGGGAATTTTACCCCCCATACACAACTCTTACATAATGTGTTTCCGACGCATAATTTGTTCCCCACCCGAAAACCCCGCATTCCCACAGGTCTCCAAACTTGTTTGGTAACTTGGGGGAAGTGGGAGAGTATGGGCAAACACTATAATTTATATGTGGAGTTTAATATTTAATGTGGGGTTTCGGGTGGGGAACAAATTATGCGTCGGAAACACATAATTTAAGAGTTGTGTATGGGTGGTAAATTTCCTGGATCTAGGGTAATTACCTTATATCTAGAGAAATTTGCCTAACCAAAATTAACCTAACCTAACCAAATATAACCTAAACTAACCTAACCAAATCTAATCAAACCTAACCTAACCAAATATAACCTGTCCTAACATAACCAAATCTAACCTAACCTTCTAGCCATTGGGGGTGTTCTCGACACTTGGGGCATCATTCTGTGAGGATCGTCAGGTTCACATGTCTCTGGACTCGGAAGAAATCCAATGAATTTTCCCTAGATCTAGGCAATTTTTACAACACCCATAACTCAAAAACTATGTGGTTGCGACGCATATTTTGTACCCCAGCCAATAAGCCCGCATTCCCCTAGCCCCCCCGCATTCCCCCCAGCAGGTCTCCAAGCTTGTTTTGTGGGAGAGGGGAAGTATGGGCAAACGTGCACTAGAATAATACCGGGAATTTTACCCCCTATACACAACTCTTAAATTATGTGTTTCCAACGCATAATTTGTTCCCCACCCGAAAACCCCGCATTCCCACAGGTCCCCAAACTTGTTTGGGGGAAGTGGGAGCGTATGGGCAAACACTAGAATTTACCAAATTTCCCTAGATCTAGGGTAATTAACCTTATATCTAGAGAAATTTGCCTAACCAAAACTAAACTAACCTAACCTAACCAAATATAACCTAAGCTAACCTAACCAAATATAACCAAACCTAACCTAGCCAAATCTAACCTAACCTAACCTAACCAAATCTAACCTAACCTCCTAGCGGGATGTTGGGGGGGTTCTCGACACTTGGGGCATCATTCTGTGAGGATCGTCAGGTTCACACGTCTCTGGACTCAGAAGAAATCCAATGAATTTTCCCTAGATCTAGGCAATTTTTACAACACCCCTAACTCAAAAACTATGTGGTTGCGACGCATATTTTGTACCCCAGCCAAAAATCCCGCATTCCCCCAGGTCCCCAAGCTTGTTTTGTGGGAGAGGGGGAGTATGGGCAAACACTAGAATAATACCCTACTTATTATGAGGAAAGACAACAAAAGAAACTCAATTAATAACTTATTTTAATATTATCATAACCATGAATATGTATACAACCTACAAAGAGAAGACTACGACGATGAAAAAAAATCGAGTTGTTTTGGGCGAAATTGATATTCCAGGTGCTATATTTCCGTGCTCGCTGACAACATAGAGAAGACCTGAGGTGATGGTTGATGTGCAGAGGCTTCTAAACCAGGAAAACAGTCACAGCAGAGTCTCATTAAGAAGTAAGCAAGTGGTAGGGACGTTACGTACCTACCAGTTGCTTACCTTTTGACGAGGCTCTGTTATGACTCTGTTTTCTTGGTTTAGAAGCCTCTGCACATCAGCCATTACCTCAGGTCTTCTCTATAGTGTTGTCAGTGAGAACAGAGCACAGTAATATAGCACCTAGAATATCAATTTCGCGCAAAAAATAACTCTAAATTCTTCCATCGCCGTAGTTTTCCCTTCGTAGGTCCACCCGCGGCGACCCCGCCTTATCCCCATAATGCACCGATGTAAACAAACCGTGACGTAGTTATGGGTAGGGTCCATTGTTAACAAGTATAAAAAAATATACTTATATCTATATCTACCTATATAAAAAAAAGTATACCATATCCACCTATATTTTTTTTTTAACTAGTAGGTGGATGACTGGAGTGGGTAGATGGATTAAGAGTGGATGGGTTGGGTGGGGAGTGGGTGTGGGTGTGTGTGTGGTGTGGGTGCGTGGGTGTGTGGTGGGTGCGTGCGTGTGTGTGTGGTGGGTGGTGGGTGGGTGCGTGTGTGTGTGTGGTGGGTGCGTGTGTGTGTGTGTGTGGTGTTACTCACAGGTGGAAAGATTTGCCACTTCCAGGTCCTGGTCTGTTTGTACAGGACATAGCAGCACAGTTTGGCATGACGAGGTGATAACACAGCCAGACAGCAAGCACAACTTGGCATGACGAGGCGATAACACCAGATAGACAGTAACGCGAGCCGCAGAAACAAGGCTTTGTTTTGGTTACGACAAGATGGCGGACAGTTGGAACCAGTGCTGAGCCAGGCTTCCGCGATCCATGTTATATAGATCAGTGGTGGTGTGTGTGTGTGGTGAAGGTATCAGGTGTGCACAGCTACGTAAGTCATATTATGTTAATTAATTAGGTAATGCGCACACACACACACACATTTTTAAACCCATTTAACTGCCACACTGTTTTGGGCCCATTACTATTTTTGATTTACATCAACGACTTGGATAGTGGGATTAGCAGTGATATCAGCAAGTTTGCTGATGATACTAAGTTAGGTAGGATTATTGGATCACAGTCTGACGTAAACATATTGCAGGGAGACTTAGATAAACTTAACGAGTGGGCAGTCAGATGGCAGATGGAATTTAATATTGATAAATGTAGCGTTATGAATGTTGGTAGAAAAAACCCTGGTAATAGATACACCATAAGCAATGTATCGCTGAAAAGATCAGAAGGTGAAAAAGATCTTGGAGTGAGGGTGAGCCCAGACCTCCGACCTAGGAAACAATGTATTGAGGCCAGAAATAGAGCTAATAGAGTATTAGGATTCATTACCAGAAGTGTTAAAAGTAGAAGTGCGGAAGTTATTCTAAAGCTTTATCTGGCTCTAGTCAGGCCTCACCTAGACTATGCAGTTCAGTTTTGGTCTCCATATTACAGGATGGATATAGTGTTGTTAGAAAAAGTGCAGAGAAGGATGACCAAAATGATACAAGGGATGCGTAACTTTAGTTATGAGAGGAGATTGAAGTTATTACAATTACACTCACTCGAGAGACGCAGAGTAAGGGGCGATCTGATAGAAGTTTTTAAGTGGATAAAGGGATTTAATAAAGGAGAGGTAGGAAAAGTTCTTACGGCTTTTAACCAGGGTAGAACAAGAAGTAACGGATTCAAGCTGGAAAAGCGTAGATTTAGAAAGGAAATAGGGAAAAACTGGTTCACAAATAGGGTGGTGAATGAGTGGAATGGTCTCAGTAGACAGGTAGTTAGTGCGGAGTCATTAGGGAGCTTTAAAGGGGAGCTGGATAAGTTCATGGATGGGGATGAAGGTGGATGTAGGTAGTGTTAGGTGACAGGAACTACCACGTGTAGGCCTCGCGGCCTCTTGTAGCTTCCTTATTTTCTTATGTTCTTATGTTCTAAACCTTTTGCCGCAGCTTATTTACTTTACTTTCAATTAATTCGTTTATACTCGTTTTATTTATTTATTTATTTATTCATTGATCTATTTTATGTATTTACTTATCTGTTACTTTATTTACCTATATATATTTTTTATATTTTATTTATTATTTAATATATTCATTTATTTAATTCGTTTTTCTGGGATGACTTTTTTTTGTCATTCTACTTCACATGTTCTAGTTATCTTCTTGTTCCTCTTCTTTGTTCTTGTTCTTGTTTCTTCTTCCTCTTCTTCTTCTTCCTCTTGTTCTTGGTTCTTCCTCTTCTTGCTCTTCTTCCTCTTTTCTTGTTCTTTGTTTCTTCTGCCTCTTCTTGTTCTTCTTGTTCTTCCTCTTCTTCTTCTTCCTCTTCTTCTGTCTTTTTCCTCCTCTTCTTTTTCTTCTTCATTATTTTTCTTCTTTTCTACTTCCTCTTCTTCTTCTTCTCTTGTTCTTCTTCCTCTTCTTCTTTTCTTCTTCTTCGTCTTCTCTTTGCTCTATTTTTTTCCGCCTAGAATTGAAAGTGAGGAAACCCTCCCTCTCTCTCTCTCTCTCTCTCTGTCCTTCATGGTGGATAAAAAAGTGGATCTAGTGGATGGAGAAGCCAGTGTGTGGATGTGGATATAAAAAGAAGTAACACTGCGTATGTAAAGCACAGTTATAAGAGAGAGAGAGAGAGAGAACCTGGCAACTTCCTCTCATGCTTTAAATTCATTAGGTTGGGTGGTGTGTTGTGGTGTGTTGTGTGTGTGTGTCAAAGAATCCATGTACTATACTTCTACCCCTTTTTTTGGCCATAAAAAACAACAAAAACAAACACACTATACAGCTTCACACCACACACAACACACCACAACATATTGGTCTGTGTATAAATGATGAGTGTTGAATTATGAGAGAGAGAGAGAGAGAAGACTTGCTATAGTCTATTTTTTTTAACATGGCAAAAAATCCATTCTTTCATAAGGTCCCATGCTTAATATGATGCCTACGTTTACCTGATATTATGGTTAACTATGATAAAATACAGCTAAAAATTTAGAAGAAGCGTAGTATTCCCTTCCCCTGGCATAAAATATCAGTCAGTAAGCAGCAAGGGGCAGTTTTTTGGTCTTGTTAAAAAAAATGACTATATTTAGATAAGTAGAGAGGAAAATGGAAGGGTGGGATGGAAGCAAAAAGATATGTAAGTAGATAAGAGTGACGGGGAGAGAGAGAGAGAACGAAACCCCACACCCCACACCACAACTCCCATATAAATATAATCTTACCAATTTCTTAATATTTTTTTTTGTCATTATATACACAAAAAACGTTCACCACATGCCAAATTTCATAATGATAGCTTGCACAGAAACAAAGATATGGAGATTTAGTGAAATTCGCCACCCGCAGCCAGGGTGGTTATTTTGTTTCTCTTTTTAAAAATTAATGAAAGCCTAAATCAAGTGCCCATCCACCTTAAAAGGTTAAGTATGGGTCGTCCACCTTAAAAGTGTTAAGAAGGTTCATATTAACTGCCTGACAGGGGGGCAGCTGCTAACATTCCGTCACCCTAAAGTGAAAATCAGATTTTTTTGCCACCGGTCAAATAGTTTTTTCTTAAATTCCAAATATCAAGGAAGTTTTTTCTTAATTCCCAAAAATATCAAGGAAGTTTTTTCTTTTAAAATTTCCCAAAAATATAAAAGAAGTTTTTTTCTCTTAAATTCCAAATATAAAGGGAAGTTTTTCTTAAAATTCCAAATATCAAGGAAGTTTTTTTTAAATTCCAAATATAAAGGGAAATAGTTTTTCTCTTAAATTCCAAATATCAAAAAATATAGTTTTTCTCTTAAATTCCAATATCAAGGAAGTTTTTTCTAATTCCAAATATCAAGGAATAGTTTTTCTTTTAAATTCCAAATAATCAGGAAAAAGTTTTTTCTTTTTAAATTCCAAATATCAAGGAATACTGTTGTTCTCATAATCTTCCTCTTCAAGATTAACCATGACTGGGTGATGCGTTCTTTCCCTGTAGACGCCCCCGTAAGTGATCTAGTGTTGGTTATTAAGGGCTGCGAGGATCCCTGTTTGCATAAGGGGTTTGGGGGGGCAGGGAAAGGACGTTAGCTGGGTCTAAAGCTCCGTCCACACTAGCGGCAGTGCCGGTCCCCGGGGAAAAGCACGGGGGCACACTGAAACTGTCGTCCCACAGCAGAGCCGCCTGGCCAGTCAGAGGCGAGCAGCTGGGCAGCCAGGCAGTGTAGCCGTTCTCTATTCAGGAAGACTGTTGTGCGGTACGAAAAACAATGCGAAGCGAAAGGACCGTAGAAGCGGGGCACTGTGTACCATAATCATTGCTATGTGCCTGAAAAAGAATAAGGACAAAGTGGAGAAAAGAAGTGGCTCCACTTCTCCACTCCAAAGCTCCACATGTAACTTTGTATGTCGGGCAGCGACGCACTGCCGGCGCGGCAGGCAGGCCAGGTGAATCGCTCACCTACCATCACGGGCATTTTACTCATTTGCCCGCGGTCACAAGCGGTGAGCCCGTCAACAGGCAAACTGCTCGCTTGTGCCCGCGGGCAACTGCCCGCTAGTGTGGACGGACCTTGTCGGACCTTTAAAGGGGTGTGAGCAGTGCTGTTTCTAGCCTTTTGGGGCCCTATGCGAAATGCTGTTTGGGGGCCCTACCTTGTAAACCTATGGTGGGGAGATTCCTAAGGTGGTCCGGGGGCACGCCTTTAATATTTAAATGCATCAATCTAGTGCACTTCAAGATGAAGAGACTAGTCTAGATGGGGGGAATAAAAAAATAAAAATTAATTAAAAAAATTAATGGCAGCTTGGGGACCCCTTGGTGGCTTAGGGGGCCTGTGCAACCGCGTAGTTCGCATATAGTAAGAAACGGTCCTGGTAGGCGTGTTATCTCACCAGCAGCCATTGTTAGTGATAGCCGCCAGATCATCTCATGTTCTCATGGACTGCTCATCTCCATATCAAGCTGATGATACTGAGGCACACCAATCCCCCAGCACCCTATGCTTAATGGTAAAGAGGTGAACAGTCCATAACAACAACAGCTGGGGTCAAATTATTGGTGTAACTCGTGTTTTCATAGTGACACAGCAGTTTGACAAATACGTTCAGAATTAGTATTAAATTTCAAGGTTTTGTCTGTGTATTGTTCGCATTCTTATTCCTAAATACTCTGCTTGGTGAAATGTATGTGTAATTCTGCCTCCGGTAAATTTCGACTCATCTAGACTTTGAGTAACAGAACAGTATTTTTTCTAAGAGATTGATTGATTTAATGCCAAAAATGGGTGTTTTTTTTCTAAGAAACACCTTTACATGGATGGGGTGAGTCCTCCCTCACCTACTATACCCTTCCCAGCCACAGCCTCAACCCCCACCCCTGCAGGATACATCACACTCTCATGATAAGAAATTTACTTTTCGGAAAATTTCACAGCCGATTTTTCAGTACAACAATTTTCTCTTGCACATAAATATCTGATGGGTTGGTGACCAGAACAATTGAGTTTTAACGGTGAATGATTCCCTATTCCTCCCTTGCAACACATCTAAATAATATTAAGCGAAAGTGTGTCTGTCTGTCTGTGTGTGTGTGTGGTATAGGTTCCCCCCCGTGGCGCAAACACCTCATATGGCACATTTTTGGAATTAGGTCGACCAGGGGAAGGTCATAAGCCCACTTATGAGATGATCCGATCACTTTTTTTTTTTTTTTTTAGCAGCCTTTAGCGAGAATTCTGAAAACAAAAGTGGGTTGCGAGAATTGAGGAAGCCTTGATGTAGGGTGATGGGTAATGGGTGAGTGAATGGGTGGGGGGATGGGTAATGGGTGTGGGGTGATGGGTGAGTGAATGGGATGGGTGGGGGGTGATGGGTTGCGGGTGATGGGTGAGTGAATGGGTGTGTGGTGATGGGTAATGGGTGAGTGAATGGGTGATGGGTAATGAATGGTGATGAATGGGGGATGGGTAATGGGTGAGTGAATGGGTGGGGGGTGATGGGTAATGGGTGAGTGAATGGGTGGGGGGTGATGGGTAATGGGTGAGTGAATGGGTGGGGGGTTTATGGGTAATGGGTGAGTGAATGGGTGGGGGGTGATGGGTAATGGGGGAGTGAATGGGTGGGGGAATACATACATTTCTACATCCATGATTTCAGGAAAGTTAGAAGGGGCTATCTGGAGAGTCCATGTTTGGTGGGCCGAAGGCCCACTAAACACAGGTGGTGGGCCAAGGCCCACCAATAGCCCCCCGCAGGAGCTAGCCAAAAGCCCCGCCCGGGGGGCGGCTTGCGGCTAGGGGGTAAATTACTTAAGCAAGCCACATTGAAAACCAAATATGAATCCACTGGGTAATTTAGCAAAAAAACCGATAGGAACAAAGCCGGGGGTTTACCCGAAGCTACTTCAGAGACAAAGGTCCTCACATCAAATCACAAAATTTCCTCATCTCATTCCCTTTACCCACATCAATGTCTTCCTCATCTCAAACTGTTTCATATGGATGCCTCCAAAATCAAAAATATAAAAATGGTTTTTGTAACCCAAAAATAGTAAAAAAGGAAAGTTTTAAGAAAAAGAATTTTCAGCCAAAATCCTCAAGATACCCCCAAAGTATTAAAAATTTCTTTCAATTTTCCTTTTTAAAAACTTTCTTCAACCACCACGATAAAAAACCCTTTCTTGATTTAGGTTTTTTTAAATAAATTTCCTTCCCCAGTGGCGATCAATTATGATTTGATTGCAATGTGCACAGATCCAACTTAACTATTTTCCCTTTTTATCAGGGAAAAATAAAGCCTATAATTATTGTTCTTCCCTTCCCCCGGATCCCAAAAAATTTCAATTTTATGATCTTGAGCAACTTTCTGGTCTGCTTTGATTTTTGCAATAGCAAAGTTCACTTATGATGAATGATCAGGGCTGCACAGCATAACAAAAAACAAAAGTGCTAAGTATTACAAAATCTAAAAAAGGACAAAAAGAACAAAGAATGACACAAGACGCCCCCAAACGTCAACACTTTGAGGGGCCTGGGGGGGGGGGGGGGGGGGTCCTTAGTGAGGGGCTTGAGGGGGGGGGCCCTTTTACTCTTTTTGGCGGGGCCCAAAAGGCAAAGCGGGAACTACGGGGTCGCGGTCCATGATTGCGGCAAACCTTGGCGGCTCCTGGCGGGGAGAAAAATGATTCAAGTTTGTGAGGGGAAAACATCGTACACACAATTAAAAGAGTGAATATTCCATTTTTCAGCTCCTCCCAAAAGATTTTGGGGTACAAGTTCTTAGTTACATCCCTTTATATTCATTGCATACGTGAGTCACAGCACGGGAAAAACCCTTGCCTTTTGAGGCTAAGTAGCTTGGAGGCTCGATAGGGAAATCGAGTGTAGTGGTTAGCACCTGGCTTAAACCGAGAATCCCCGGGTTTTGATCCCCGGGCGGA
Organism: Chionoecetes opilio; assembly: GCA_016584305.1. Lineage (NCBI taxonomy): Eukaryota > Metazoa > Arthropoda > Malacostraca > Decapoda > Majidae > Chionoecetes > Chionoecetes opilio. The sequence continues at coordinate 113,247 of JACEEZ010024149.1, forward strand.
GCGAAAAAAGATGGGGGGTCTTTTTAAATCCCTAGCCTTGCCACCCAGCAGTGAAGGGTACCGGGTTTCCAGCCGGGGGGTTTAACCCCCCCCCCGGGGGGTGGCTTTTGGCCAACATAAAATGCAGCAGCGGTAACACTTGGGTCTGGGCATTTTCCTCTAAAAAAAACAAACAAAAAGAAAAAACAAACAAGAGGCTTTATGGTTAACTATGAGGGGCAATGGTTTTCACTTAAAAGGTAATTTGGGGAGAGGCAGATCTGTTAATGAAAAAGAAGATAGATAAATTTATTCCTATTGACACTTTGCAAATACCAATACAAGGGTTTTTGACTATAAAAGCGCCACCCCCCCCAGGCGAACTTGGGGGGCTCGAAACCGTGGCGAAGGCAGGGACGCTACACCCCCAGCCCGTAGCTCTACCCCAACCCACCACCCTGATGGGTTTTTAATGAAAAAAGGGCAATTGTCACGTTCCTTGATGTGAGGGGCAAGGGTTCTGTGTCCCCAAATCCCTTTAACTTTCTTTCCAACCCATTTAGGGTTTGTAACGGTCCAAAGAGTGGTCGGCTGCAAAGAGAAAAAAAGGTTTTTTTTAAATTTTTAAAAAAATCCCCCTTTTCCAAAATCCTTTCAGGTTCCCTTTTTGTTTAAAAAAAAAATTTTGGTTTTTGGGGGCCCCCCAAAGCCCCANAAAACCCCCTTTAAAGGGGGGGAAAAAAAAAAAAATTTTTTAAAAAAAAAAAATTTATCAAAAACCCCATGAATATGTATACAACCTCAAAGAGAAATACCGATGAAAAAAAATCGATTTTTTTTTGGGCAAATTTGATATTCCAGGTGCTATATTTCCGTGCTCGCTGAAAACATAGAGAAGCCTGAGGTGATGGTTGATGTGCAGAGGCTTCAAAACCAGGAAAAAATCCAGCAGAGTCTCTTAAGAAGTAAGAAAGTGGTAGGACGTTATATCCCGTTTTACCTTTTGCGGGCTCTGTTCTCTTTTTTCTTGGTTTAAAAACCCTCTGCCACAGCCTTCCTCAGGTCTTCTCTATAGTGTTTTCAGTGAGAACAGAGCACAGTAATATAGCACCAGAATATAAATTTTCGCGCAAAAAATAACTCAAAATTTTCCCATCGCCGTAGTTTTTCCCTTCGTAGGTCACCCCGGCGACCCCCCCCTATCCCCATAATGCCCGATGTAAAAACCGTGAGTAGTTTGGGTAGGCCCCTTTTTAACAAGTAAAAAAAAATATACTTATACTATACTACCTATTAAAAAAAAATATAACCCCTTCCCCCTATTTTTTTTTTAAATAGTAGTGGATGACTGGGTGGGTAATGGATTAAGAGTGGAGGGGGTTGGGGGGGGGAGTGGGTGTGGGTGTGTGTGTGGTGTGGGTGCGTGGGTGTGTGGTGGGTGCGTGCGTGTGTGGTGGGGGGTGGGGGGTGGGTGCGTGTGTGTGTTGGTGGGTCTGTGTGTGTGTTTTGGTGTTTTCTCACAGGGGGGAAAATTTTCCACTTCCAGGGCCTGGTCTGTTTTTTACAGGACATACAGCACAGTTGGGGATGACGAGGGGATAAAACCCGCCGACAGAAGCACAAATTGGGCATGACGAGGCGATAACCAATAGACAGTAAAAACGAGCCGCGAAACAAGGCTTTGTTTTGGTTACGACAAAATGGGGGACAGTTGGAACCAGGCTACCCCTTCCGCGATCCATTTATTAGTCGTGGTGGGGTGTGTTTGGGGGGGGTATCAGGTGTGCCAAACTACGTAAGTCATATTTTGTTAATTTAATTGGTAAAGGCACACACCACAACATTTTTTAAACCCATTTAAATGCCCCACTGTTTTGGGCCCATTATATTTTGATTTAATCAACGACTTGGATAGTGGGATTAGCAGTGATATCCAAATTTGCTGATATACTAATTTTGGGAGGTTATGGGGTCACAGTCTGACGTAAACTTTGCAGGGAGACTTAGATAAACTTAACGGTGGGCAGTCAAAGGCAATAATTTAAAATTGATAAAAGTAGCGTTATGAAAGTTTGGGAGAAAAAAACCCTGGTAATAGATACACCATAAGCAATGTATCGCTGAAAAGATCAGAAGGTGAAAAAGATCTTGGAGTGAGGGTGAGCCCAGACTTCCGACCTAGGAAACAATGTATTGAGGCCAGAAATAGAGCTAATAGAGTATTAGGATTCATTACCAGAAGTGTTAAAAGTAGAAGTGCGGAAGTTATTCTAAAGCTTTATCTGGCTCTAGTCAGGCCTCACCTAGACTATGCAGTTCAGTTTTGGTCTCCATATTACAGGATGGATATAGTGTTGTTAGAAAAAGTGCAGAGAAGGATGACCAAAATGATACAAGGGATGCGTAACTTTAGTTATGAGAGGAGATTGAAGTTATTAAAATTACACTCACTCGAGAGACGCAGAGTAAGGGGCGATCTGATAGAAGTTTTTTTTAAGTGGATAAAGGGATTTAATAAAGCAGAGGTAGGAAAAGTTCTTACGGCTTTTAACCAGGGTAGAACAAGAAGTAACGGATTCAAGCTGGAAAAAGCGTAGATTTAGAAAGGAAATAGGGAAAAACTGGTTCACAAATAGGGTGGTGAATGAGTGGAATGGTCTCAGTAGACAGGTAGTTAGTGCGGAGTCATTAGGGAGCTTTAAAGGGGAGCTGGATAAGTTCATGGATGGGGATGAAAGGTGGATGTAGGTAGTGTTAGGTGACAGGAACTACCACGTGTAGGCCTCGCGGCCTCTTGTAGCTTCCTTATTTTCTTATGTTCTTATGTTCTAAACCTTTTGCCGCAGCTTATTTACTTTACTTTCAATTAATTCGTTTATACTCGTTTTATTTATTTATTTATTTATTCATTGATCTATTTTATGTATTTACTTATCTGTTACTTTATTTACCTATATATATTTTTTATATTTTATTTATTATTATATATATATTCATTTATTTAATTTCGTTTTTCTGGGATGACTTTTTTTTGTCATTCTACTTTCACATGTTCTAGTTATCTTCTTGTTCCTCTTCTTGTTCTTGTTCTTGTTCTTCTTCCTCTTCTTCTTCTTCCTCTTGTTCTTGTTCTTCCTCTTCTTGCTCTTCTTCCTCTTGTTCTTGTTCTTGTTCTTCTGCCTCTTCTTGTTCTTCTTGTTCTTCCTCTTCTTCTTCTTCCTCTTCTTCGTCTTTTTCCTCCTCTTCTTTTTCTTCTTCATTATTTTTCTTCTTTTTCTACTTCCTCTTCTTCTTCTTCCTCTTGTTCTTCTTCCTCTTCTTCTTTTTCTTCTTCTTCGTCTTCTCTTTGCTCTATTTTTTTCCGCCTAGAATTGAAAGTGAGGAAACCAGTCTCTCTCTCTCTCTCTCTCTCTGTCCTTCATGGTGGATAAAAAAGTGGATCTAGTGGATGGAGAAGCCAGTGTGTGGATGTGGATATAAAAAGAAGTAACACTGCGTATGTAAAGCACAGTTATAAGAGAGAGAGAGAGAGAGAACCTGGCAACTTCCTCTCATGCTTTAAATTCATTAGTGTGTGTGTGTGTGTGTGTGTGTGTGTTGTGTGTGTGTGTCAAAGAATCCATGTACTGTACTTCTAACCTTTGTTTGGCCATAAAAAACAAACAAAAACAAACACACTATACAGCTTCACACACACACACACACACACATATTGGTCTGTGTATAAATGATGAGTGTTGAATTATGAGAGAGAGAGAGAGAGAAGACTTGCTATAGTCTATTTTTTTTAACATGGCAAAAAATCCATTCTTTCATAAGGTCCCATGCTTAATATGATGCCTACGTTTACCTGATATTATGGTTAACTATGATAAAATACAGCTGAAATTTAGAAGAAGCGTAGTATTCCCTTCTCCTGGCATCAAATATCAGTCAGTAAGCAGCAAGGTGGCAGGATTTTTGGTCTTGTTAAAAAAAATAGACTATAGTTAGATAAGTAGAGAGGAAATGGAAGGGTGGGATGGAAGCAAAAAGATATGTAAGTAGATAAGAGTGACGGGGAGAGAGAGAGAGAACGCACCCCACACCCCACACCACAACTCCCATATAAATATAATCTTACCAATCTTAATATTTTTCTGTCATTATATACACTAAAAACGTTCACACATGCCAAATTTCATAATGATAGCTTGCACAGAAACAAAGATATGGAGATTTAGTGAAATTCGCCACCCGCAGCCAGGGTGGTTATTTTGTTTCTCATTTTAAAAATTAATGAAAGCCTAAATCAAGTGTCATCCACCTTAAAAGTGTTAAGTATGGGTCGTCCACCTTAAAAGTGTTAAGCATGGGTCATATTAACTGCCTGACAGGGGGCAGCTGCTAACATTCCGTCACCCCTAAAGTGAAAATCAGATTTTTTGCCACCGGTCAAATAGTTTTTCTCTTAAATTCCAAATATCAAGGAAGTTTTTTCTTAAATTCCAAATATCAAGGAAGTTTTTTCTCTTAAATTCCAAATATCAAAGAAGTTTTTTCTCTTAAATTCCAAATATCAAGGAAGTTTTTTCTTAAATTCCAAATATCAAGGAAGTTTTTTCTTAAATTCCAAATATCAAGGAATAGTTTTTCTCTTAAATTCCAAATATCAAAGAATATAGTTTTTCTCTTAAATTCCAAATATCAAGGAAGTTTTTTCTTAAATTCCAAATATCAAGGAATAGTTTTTCTTTTAAATTCCAAATATCAAGGAATAGTTTTTTTTTTTAAAATTTCCCAAATATCGGGGAATACTTTTGTTCCATAATTTTCCCTCTAAAGTTTAACCATGACGGGTGATGCGTTTTTTAAACTGAGAGCCCGTAAGGATCTAGTGTTGGTTTTAAGGGCTGCGAGGATCCCGTTTGATAATGGTTGAGGGATCAGGGAGGACGTTAGCTGGGTCTAAAGCTCCGCCCACATAGCGGGCAGTGCCCGTCACGGGGAAAAGCACGCGGGCACACTGAAACTGTCGCCCACCAGCAGACCCCCGGCCCAGTCAGGGGCGAGCAGCGGGGCAGCCAGGCAGTGACCTTTCTCTATTCGGGAAGATTTGTGGGTACAAAACAATGCGAAGCAAAAGGACCGAAGAAGCTGGCATTGTACCATAATCTTTGCTAGGCCTGAAAAAAAAAAGGACAAAGGGGAAAAAAAAGTGGCTCCATTTTCCCCACCCCAAAAGCTCCACATAAAATTTGTATTCTGGCAGCGACGCACTGCCGGGCGCGGCGGGGCAGTGCCAGGGAAACGCTCACCTACCATCACGGGTTTTTTACTCATTTCCCCGGGTCAAAAAGCGGTGACCCCCGTAAACGGCAAACGTCGCTTGGGGGCCCCCGGGAATGCCCGCAGTGGGAGGACCCTTTTCGGACTTTAAAGGGGGGGTGAGCAGTGCTGTTTCTGCCTTTTGGGGCCCTATGCGAAAAAGTGTTTGGGGCCCTACCTTGTAAACCTTGGTGGGGAGATTTTTAGGTGGTCCGGGGGCACGCCTTTAATTTTTAAATGCATCAATCTAGTGCACTTCAAGAGAGAGATAGTTAGATGGGGGGAATAAAAAAAAAAAAATTAATTAAAAAAAAATTTAAAGGGAGCTTGGGGCCCCTTTGGGGGCTTAGGGGGGCCCGTGCAACCGCGTAGTTCGCAATAGAAGAAAAGGTCCCTTGGGGGTGTTATTCACCCGCAGCCATTGTTGTGATAGCCGCCAGATCACCATGTTCTCATGGGACTGCCTCATCTCCATTCAAGCTGATGATACTGAGGCAACCAATCCCCCCGCACCCTATGCTTTAAAGGTAAAGAGGTGAAAAGTCCTAACAACAACAGGGGGTCAAAATTTTTGGTGTAATCGTGTTTCATAGTGACACAGCGTTTTTACAAATACTTCGAATTGTATTAAATTTTAAGGTTTTGTCTGTGTATTGTTCGCATTCTTATTCCTAAATACTCTGCTTGGTGAAATGTATGTGTAATTCTGCCTCCGGTAAATTTCGACTCATCTAGACTTTGAGTAACAGAACAGTATTTTTTCTAAGAGATTGATTGATTTAATGCCAAAAATGGGTGTTTTTTTTCTAAGAGAACACCTTTACATGGATGGGCTGAGTCCTCCCTCACCTACTATACCCTTCCCAGCCACAGCCTCAACACCCCACACTCTGCAGGATACATCACACTCTCATGATAAGAAATTTACTTTACTGGAAATTACACAGCCGATTATTCAGTACAACAAATTTTCTCTTGCACATAAATATCTGATGGGTTGGTGACCACGAACAATTGAGTTTTAACGGTGAATGATTCCATATTCCTCCTTGCAACACATCTATAATAATATAAGCGAAAGTGTGTCTGTCTGTCTGTGTGTGTGTGTGGTATAGGTTCCGCCCCCCGTGGCGCAAACACCTCATATGGCACATTTTTGGAATTAGGTCGACCAGGGGAAGGTCATAAGCCCACTTATGAGATGATCCGATCACTTTTTTTTTTTTTTTTTAGCAGCCTATTAGCGAGAATTCTGAAAACAAAAGTGGGTTGCGAGAATTGAGGAAGCCTTGATGTAGGGTGATGGGTAATGGGTGAGTGAATGGGTGGGGTGATGGGTAATGGGTGTGGGGTGATGGGTGAGTGAATGGGATGGGTGGGGGGTGATGGGTTGCGGGTGATGGGTGAGTGAATGGGTGTGTGGTGATGGGTAATGGGTGAGTGAATGGGTGATGGGTAATGAATGGTGATGAATGGGTGATGGGTAATGGGTGAGTGAATGGGTGGGGGGTGATGGGTAATGGGTGAGTGAATGGGTGGGGGGTGATGGGTAAGGGTGAGTGAATGGGTGGGGGGTGATGGGTAATGGGTGAGTGAATGGGTGGGGGGTGATGGGTAATGGGTGAGTGAATGGGTGGGGGGAATACATACATTTCTACATCCATGATTTCAGGAAAGTTAGAAGGGGCTATCTGGAGAGTCCATGTTTGGTGGGCCGAAGGCCCACTAAACACAGGTGGTGGGCCAAAGGCCCACCAATAGCCCTCCGCAGGAGCTAGCCAAAAAGTCCGCCCGGAGGGCGGCTTTGCGGCTAGTGGGTAATATTACTTAAGCAAGCCACATTGTAACACATATGATATCCACTGGGTAAATTTAGCGAAACACCGACTAGGAACAAAGCCGGTGGTTAGCCGTAAGCTACTTCAGAGACAACAGGTCCATCACATCAAATCACAAAATTCCTCATCTCATTACTCCTTTACCACATCAATCCCCACTTTCCCTCATCTCAAACGATTCATATTGAGCCCCAAAATAAAAAATTAACACATTTTTTGTAATGCCTAAAAATCAGAAACTAAAGGAAGCAAAGAAACGAATTTCCCCAAAAAAATCCTTCAAGTATCACCAAGTAAAAAAAATTTCTTTCAATTTTCCCCTTTTTTCAAAATTTTTCTTCAACCATACACTGATCATAATTACCTTCTATATTTAGGGCCTTTTTTTATCATTTCTCTGCCATTTTGGCGATCAATTCATGAGTTGATTAAAATGTGCACGTCTTTCAACATTCTTCCTTTATCATGGAAAAAAGCCTTTAATTAGTTTTGCTTCCCCGGACCCAAAAAACTTAAATTTTAGATTTTTAGCAACATTCTGGCCCGATTTTGTTTTTTGCAGACTAGAAAATTTCATTTATATGATATGCATTGGCTGCACGCAATAACAAACAAAATAGCTAAGTGTTTAAAAATCCAAAAAAGGTACAAAAAGAACAAATAAAGGACACAAGACTTGCTGCCACGTACAATTGGGGGGCCTGGGGGGGGGGGGGGGGGCCTTAGTGAGGGGCTTTAGGGGGGGGGCCTTACTCAGTCTTGGCGAGGCCCCACGGCAAAGCGGGATCATCGGGTCGCGGTCCATGTCTTGCGGCAACCTTGGGGCATCCTGGCGGGGGGAACAAGATTTAAGATTGTGAGAGGATAACAATACGTACACACAAATAAGGGTGAAAATATTGCCATCCAGCTCCTGCCAAAAATTTGAGGGCACAAGTCTTTGCTTACAGCCTTAATTACATTGCATACGTGAGTAAAAGCACGGTAAAAAACTTTGCATGTTTAGGCTAATGCTTGAGAGGCTCGAAGGGAACTCTGTAGGTGTGGTTAGCACGCTTTTACAAACCCAGAAATCCCGGGTTCGATCCCCGGGGGGGCGAAAAAAGATGGGTGGTTTCTTAATCCCCCAGCCTTGTCCCCCCCAGTAATGGGAGGGTGCCCCCCGGGGGTTTGTAACCCCCCCCCCGGGGGGTGGCTTTGGCCAACACTAATATGCAGCACGGTAACCCCATGGTTGGGCATTATCCTCTAAACAAAACAAACAAGAGAAAAAACAAACAAGAGGCATTGATGGAAATATGAGGTGCAAGGTTCACTTAAAATAAAATTTGGGGGGAGGGAGATCATGTTAATGAAAAAAAGATAGATAAGATAAAATTTATCCCATCTAGACACTTTGCAAGTACCAACTACAAGGTTCTTGACAATACAAAGCGCCCACCACGCCAGGACGAACTTGGTGGGCTCGAACCGCTGGCCGAATGCAGGGCGCTACACCCGGCCCGTAGCTCTACCAACCGCAGCCACCCTGAGGGGTGTTAATGAAAAGGCCAGATTGTCCCAGTTCCTTGATGTGAGGGACAAGGGTTGCTGGTGTCCAACATCCTTTCAACTTGCTCCAATACATGAGTGTTGTACGGTACAAAAAGTGGCTCGGTGCAAGAGAGTTTAAATGAAAAGAATCTTTCAAATCTTTCAGTCCTTTTCGCTAGTGGGATTGGGCACAAAGCCAGCACTCAGACCAACCCTGGTGTCATCTCAAAACCAAACAGTGCAGCATTTAACGTGGCTTGAAGCCTCGGTTATGAATGTTTAAAAAAAAAGTCTCCCCTAAACATCAAGCCTTTTATGGCAAGGGTAACACACACACAGACAACTGCTGAGTAGAGAAGCAGAAATGTCCTGGAGTGACATTTAGGTAGTCTTGGTTCAAGGCTCACTCATCCGCTAGGGTCTTTTTACCAAAAAAGCTCGGCAGTTACTGTCCCCCTCAGCAAGGGGATGGGATGAGTGTGGGGTATGTGAGGTCCCTACCTTACTCTTAGATTGTCTCAGAGTCTAAGCATACTTTCTAAAAGAATATATGGTGATCACGAGTACAAAGCACACTATCAAGATTGTGAGTAAATAGCACAACATACCACAACCTCAGAGGTGAAAGGTCACCTTCAGCTCCTGCCACGATTTTGAGGTCACAAAGGTCTAGGTTACATTACAGGAAACTACCACGTGTAGTAATCACAGCTCTTGCAGCTTCCTTATTTTCGGATGTTCTCGAATTTCTACCTCTTCTCTGTCAGGTGAACGAGGGTTATAGCGTGAAAAGACGACTAGCCAAAATTGCCCCACCCAGAAAGAAATATACAAAGCTGCATTTCTTGGACCTCACAGATTACTCACTTGTGAGTGTGAAGTGTGCTAAAAGCTACACCACTGGCCTACCCACTGTGAAAATGAGTGAACAAATACAATTGATCACAAGCATGGCTAACCACAAGACGGAACACACAGAGTGGGACGCCCTTAGTCCGTCTGGTACCATGAGGATAAGGAATGGCTGGGACGTGGTAAGCCTGCATGTGGTCTTAAGGTTGTTAGAGATCATGGCTGTTGGCAGGACACAATGCATGTGCACTAGCCACGGCGAGAGTAAGCCTTGCAAAAGTCTATTCAAAATTATATCAATACAAAATTATTCATATGCATTATGATTATTTAGTCATAATATATTATGTTGACTGTACAAGAATTTGTTCAATCAGCAGCTCAGTGGTGTATGGTGAGAACACTCGCTTCACAACCCAGAGGCTAGGGAGAGCTCCAAGACGGACGGTGGGTGGAATCCCGGCAGGGGGCGTGGACAATTAGGACTTTTCTCTTCACGAAATGGCCAATGTTCATTCCTCAGTACAAACCCCCAAAAAAATAGAGCATCTCTCTCTCTCTCTCTCATATACGCATACACACATACACCCTTACCGCAAAAAAAAAAAGAATAGTGTCAGCAGAGGTTATCTCCATGTTTGAATGGGAAACTTCCTGCTGCCATCTGTTAAAATGTAATCTAATTTAAGAATACTTCATCAAAGCTGTTCTAGCCAAGCCTAAAACTTTGACATATTGGAAGTCAACTGTGCTGATCAACTTCCATGGAAAATTTCCTTTCACAAGCACTCCTAAAATAAAGCAAGGCATCAAAGTTGAGTCATGGAAAATGGCAAGGCGTTTAGTGACATTCTCAACCGTAGTTTTAAAACTTATGTCCTGCCTATGGAGTGACGTGGAGTGGTAGCAATGCAATCAACGTGTTCCTCAGCCTTAGAAAACTCTATGGGAAGAGTTTTTATTTCTGAACACACTTTAGGAAGTGTTTCAGAAAAAATACTCTTATCAGAAAGTTTCTCAGGCATGAAGAACACGTAAAAGAAGCAAACATGTATCCAAAAGACAGACAAAAAGCACCCAGCCGGAGTCACTTCTACAGTAGGGTAAAGACAGCACGCTACTATCAGCACTCCCTCCCTCCCTCCCTCCCCGGCCAATCATCTCATAGGTAAACGCCAACACACCACAGGGGTCCTCCCTCCCCTACCGCCTTGTCAATACCTCCTTCATGCCAAGACACCAAGGCTTTCCACCACAATGCACCCCTAATAAACCATGTAGAGCAAGTGTAACGCAGGGAAAAATGAGTCAAACGGGGACTCCCAATTGACCAAAAAGTTTATCACTGGCTTGGTAAGAGTAAAGTAAATTATAGCCAATTTATTAAAATAATAATTTTTCTTCCCAATCCTCAGTCCCAAGTCCCCCCCCTTTGATTATAGGTTCCGGCCATAATGTTTTATGTTAGTAGTCATGGGGACGTCACGGCAAGAAGGCAAGGAAAGGGAGCAGGTAGACATACTCATTCTCTCTCTCTCTCGCGCCAGCCTGCACGGGTGAGTCGCGTTGGAGGAGTTGTTTCCCTGCAAAACGTTACGAAGGTATGTGAGTGGCGGTGTACTTATAAGGATAATGAGATGCATTTGATTAAGGTTCATGACACTTATAACTGTGTTATGTTATCAGGTTTTGGTCCTGGCAGCAAAAGCGCGATAAAAGTGGAGTGGTGAGACACCAGATGAGTAACAAGCCAGATGTTGGACAGATGATGACAGCAGATGTTGGGACCAGCTGGTGACAGAAGATTTGGGGACCAGCTGAGGACAGCCAGATGTGGGACCAGTGAGTGACAGCAGATGTTGGGACCAGCCTGAGTGACAATCAGATGTTGGGACCAGTGAGTGAACAGCAGACAGTGACACTTGGACACCAGTATATAGAGCTAAGGCTCTATTATAGCTCGTTGTTTTATTTATTGTAGATAGGTATAGTACTATAACTGAGTATTGGATTTTGTAACTGCCATTAAGACCGATGAAAAATTAGTCGTTTCGGGTATTTTTATAACTTCGAGTTTTCGGTGAAAACCATTGGAGCTGGATGTGCTTACTGGATCGTGATGATTATAAAGAAACCCTGTTAACGAGTCGTTCATTAAGTCCCAGTTATCCTTCATATATTCTCTAGTCTTTAATCCTTTTTTTCCCCACTTATTGTGGTGGTGGTGGCAGCGTGATGCACAGGGTTTGTGGATCCCTTTCACATTAACAGCCAGCCAGAAGGGAGGCACTACACAAGTACAAGTGCACAGTGTAGACACAAAGTGTGTTCCATTGTATTTCTATGATGCAAATAATAATGTGATATTTATATTCTAAAATCATTCCTTTTGACCTATGAGAGTACTCACAGGTTAACTCTGATCCATGGGGTAAAAATTCGTGCCACAAATTTAATGATGAACACGACAATAGAATTTAGAAAGCGCAATCATCGACCGTCTAACCTCAAAAAACATTATGGGAAAAATTGACGTTAAACAGAAAGATGATGATGGTCACAGTGCAAGGCTACACACAAGCAAGGCAGAAGGCAATGCATCTCCTAGTGACTCTGCTGCCACATGAGTAGTCACACACATTAAGTATACAAATGTGACAGTGGGTGGCTAGCAGTGGGCGTGCATTTACTTTCCTACTAAATGCACTTCCTTGTTATAAAGGCAAGACAGCATCATATTTGCTTGAACACAAATAAAGTGCAATTACTGACAACTTAACCGGGTTGTGTCCATTTTCCGTGTTGATCCTCAATATCAATCTTGACTAATTGCAATCACAAAAATTACTTTTATTATTGAATGAAACAACTTCTAATATCGTGCACTACTAGTCAAATATACAATTAAGGACAATTTGGAAGGAATACTATCCAAACTTTAAAAAAAAAAAATAGCATTAATAGGACGAAAGAGCATCCAGGCAATAAACAACTCTAAAAAACACACAGCTGCCACAATCTAAATGACGAACGCGACAAAGAAATTGTAGTGTATCATTTGACCGTCTAACCTCGCAAGACATTATGGGAAAATCTGACGTTTAAACAGAAAAGATGATGATGATGATGACAAATATTGAACATTACTTACCAATTCATAAAGTTTCCAGTCCGTGTGTATAAAAGCTACAAAATGCTCGTTGACTGGGCTGTCACGGTCAGGGGCCTGAAAGATGGAAGCATTTTATTAATCGTCTGTCAATCATTCAAAAAAGCATCAAAATGTTGGCGTCACATGGGTTGCTTTAGTCAAGGTAGCACGAACCGAACCAGGAACATTAAAGCATTCAGGTCCTCCTCCTTACAACGTGAACACCCTTGATAGCCTGGATAGGGTTCTGTCGGCCACACTAGACATGCACAGACTTGCAAGGGTCTTGATAATAATGAGTTACAAATACCAAACAAAAGCATAAAAACCTCACATCACACTCCTACAGTTGCAATGGAGAACCAAGAGTAATGAAGATAGGTACGTAAAAAGTAAAAAACCACCATATTCATAAGATCCAAATACAAGACTAACGTGACGACCCATTCCAGCCTCACCCATGTCTTGCCTTCACTGCGCGGGACGCCTCTGGGCTTGGAGATGCCGTCAGTTCCTCCTCCAGTGCGTGACCCCGCTCCTAGGCCCCATGGCCTCAGTCTTGCCCAGGAAGTCCTTCCAAGGCCTCCGTCAGACAGGCTCGTCGATACTGCGGACAGTATAAAGGTGTGGTAAAGTGTGCATAAAGTGGTATCAGTGGTGGTTATAGTGTGTAAAAAAAGTGGTTTAAGTGAGCAGTAAGGCGTTACTGCCAACTTTTGTTGGTAACAATATTAGGGCAACAGGGAGGTGTTGTCGTGCACTGGTTATCTTCAATACAAAAAATAATGTTGGCCTATATTTACATAACCCTTTGTAGTGAAGATTGCTTGCCCAGTGGTCACACACGTGTTAAGTAGGAGGTATTGTGATAGGGTAGTGAGGCCTACGAGGAGTGCACCAATTAGCTGTCACATAGAAAAGGGGGAAAGCAGGGGGCGATGGCTTCTGGGCAAGTTTGAAGTAACTTTACTATAGTTGTGATTTAGCGGAAAAGAAGCTAAAGAAATAGTGCCCCACCTGTCCCTGTTGTTGGCGACGGGCGCGGATCAGCGCCACGGTGCCGCACGCGACGTTGACCACAAACTGCCTTCATGAAGTACACGTTATAGGGCAAACTGGCACTGGCTTCCTCCTGATCTCCTCCTGCTTATTCTTGAATCCTCTTGCTGACAAAACACACAAATTTATTAGGCTATGAGTCTTCACTTTTTTTTGTCCTTCTCTTGACACAACAAAGGATCTGTTATTTGAGCGTTTTATTTTTGGTTTATTTAGGTAGTTTAATGTTTATTTTAGGTAAGGGGGAAAAAAGTACTAACAAAAAGCCCACTTAGTTGCCCAGTCCCTATAAGAAGGGACAGTAGGAGAATATGGAAAGGTGCCTTTAACCTATCAGATTGTTTACTTCAGAAGGCAAAAGTCTAGTTTACATAGTTTGGTCTGAGGTTAATTGGTGGTAAATTTGTAGGTTGTATATATACATTGGCCATTTTTCAGTCCATCCTATCAAACATAATCCTTGTCATTTGGGGTATACCTGTCAAACATCTTTCCGTTCCACGCCAAAGCTATCGAATGTTTTCCGAGTCATTCACATTCTTTCCATCTCCCACAATATCAAAAAAAACCTACCTTTCTATCCTTGCCAATTCACTGAAACCCTATGGCTTCATCTCCTCCGTTCCATGGTTATGCCCTAACTGTCACATATCCTCAAGTTCAATCTGTTGATACTTTTTAAAATACACAAACTTAACAAGTATCACATACTTCTTTCGCATTAATGACCACTTCTATAGCCACTAGTTAAGTTTAGCAGCATAATAATACAGTAAAACCTCTCATATTCCGGGCACTTAATTGGGCCAAAAGGGAGTGGACCGAGTGATGTAAGGATCCGAATAATGGGAGGAGGATATGGATTTTTTTTTTAAAAAAGGAAAAAGAAAAAAAAATTACTAGTTATTATTATATAGCTAGGAAATTTTGACCCCCTACAAAAAAAAAAAAATCTAGGTGTATATAGCTAGGAAATTTAGACACCCCTAAAAAAAAAAAAAAAAAAAAGTAAAAAAAAAGGAGGAAGGTCCAGAATAATGTCAAAATCCGAAATAATGAGTGCTCCGAATACGAGGTTTTACTGTAATAACAATCTGGAAAGACTGAGCGTTTAGATGACATAGTACAGGAAAGGAAAGAACAGGGAGTGAAGAGTGCATCAACCCCCAAAACATAATATGGAAATAGGGACGTTTAACTAAGACAAATAATGCCCCCTGATGATTGCCGTGCCTTGTCTGAGAAGGGGTAGAGTAGATTAGAGTAGGATGACGGCACACACGTGTGCTGTCCCCGGCACTGCCCAGCAGTCGTCCTCCAGGCCGTACCGTCATGGATGAGTCCACTTGGTCAGGCACACCAAGGCCGCCCATGAAATGCAGAACACACCGCAACATTAGATACCAAGCAGAGGTGGTGGGAGGAAATACTAGGAGAGGTGGTAGTGAGGAAAATAATAGGAGAGGTGGTGTGAGAAAATACTAGGAGAGGTGGTGTGAGAAAAATACTCGGAGAGGTGGTGTGAGAAAACATACTAGGAGAGGCGCGGTGTGAGAAAATACTAGAGAGGCGGTGTGAGGAAATACTAGGAGAGGTGGTGATGTGAGAAAATTACATAGGAGAGGTGGTGTGAGCAAATACTAGGAGAGGTGGTGTGAGGAATACTAGGAGAGGGCGGTGTGAGAAAATACTAGGAAGATGGTAGGTGTCGAGGAAATACTAGGAGAGGGTGGGTTGAGGAAATATAGGGAGGTGGTGTGAGGAAATACTAGGAGAGGTGGTGTGAAGGAAATACTAGGGAAGGGTGGTGTGAGGAAATACTAGGAGAGGTGGTGTGAGGAAATACTAAAGAGGTGGTGTGAGAAATTACTAAGAGAGGTGGTGTGAGGAAATACTAGGAGAGGTGGGTGTGAGGAAAATACTAAGAGAGGTGGTGTGAGGAAATACTAAGAGAGGTGGGTGAGAAAATACTAAGAGAGGGTGGCTAGTGGGAAATATTGAGAGAGGTGGTGTGAGGAATACTGGAAGACGGTGGTGTGAGGAAATACTAGGAGAGTGGTTGTGCGGAAATAATACTAGGAGAGGTGCGTGTGAGAAAATACTAGGAGATGTTGGTGTGAGGAAAATACTAGGAGAGTGTCGTGGAGGAAATATAGGAGAGGTGGTGTGAGGAAATACATACTACACTGTGGTTAAGAAAAATGAGAGCTAGAGAAAATCACCAGAAAATATAAATAGGTTAGTAATCAAATAAATACAGAAAATATAAATAGGTTAATAAATAATCAAAAGGGAAGGACATAGCTTTAGATGATGATTTAACATTTACATATAATAGCTTTAGATGATGATTTAACATTTACATATAATAGCTTTAGATGATGATTTAACATATACATATAATAGCTTTAGATGATGATTTAACATATACATATAATAGCTTTAGATGATGATTTAACATTTACATATAATAGCTTTAGATGATGATTTAACATTTACATATAATAGCTTTAGAGGATGATTTAACATATACATATAATAGCTTTAGAGGATGATTTAACATATACATATAATAGCTTTAGATGATGATTTAACATATACATATAATAGCTTTAGATGATGATTTAACATATACATATAATAGCTTTAGATGATGATTTAACATTTACATATAATAGCTTTAGATGATGATTTAACATATACATATAATAGCTTTAGAGGATGATTTAACATTTACATATAATAGCTTTAGATGATGATTTAACATTTACATATAATAGCTTTAGATGATGATTTAACATATACATATAATAAAGAGTTAAAACTATAATTCAGAGTGGTACGTAAATATGAAAGTAATGAAATCCACAGCATCAAGTGTGTCTTATCAATTATAAAAAAAATTAAAATATCAATAAATAAACAACTTTTGAAAGACTAATGCTTTGTACTCAAATTTCCATCAGTTCCCCATTACTGAGTATCTTCTAGGTATGTATAGCAGGTATAAGGTAGTAACAGAGAAGATTGGATCCATCCCTTTAACATGCATTAATAACACGCTCCAAGCAAGCAAGGATTAACCAAATACAACAACAACTGTAGCCACATCTCCCTTTCCCTCACATCTTTTTGAGTCTTAAAGGGAAGCTAGTGAACCCTATGGCGTCACGCAAACCCCGCTGAAGGAGGAATACAGAGGAATACAAAGGAGGAGAGGAAGAGAACTCAGGACACCAGTTGCATGAGTCTGCAGTTCCCAGACATCCAGACAGATGCGCTCTCTCTCTCTCTCTCTCTCTCTCTCCTCTCTCTCTCTCTCTCTCTCTCTCTCTCTCTCTCTCTCAACCTGCCCTCTTATACTGTATCTATCTTTCAATTCTCTTTTTTGAGCAGGATTTGAAATGGGTTTAATGGTGTAAAATGAAGATAAGGAAAAGGTCTTATGAATGCTGGTTTACGATACTGATAAATGTTAATTGTTTAAGAACGATCAAAAGAGTCAGAAAAATATACATGTACAGTACTTTCAGTTCAGTTCAGTTCAGTTCAGTTGTTGGTCGGGAGTCAGGCCTTTTTCAACGGCACTCCCTGACGTGTTCTTCTTGCTGTATGTGTCTTTAATTTGTTTTCTTTTTAGTCTTACTTATTAGTTCTTCTTTTTCTTTTCTTATTTCTCTGGTCATCCAAAAACTGTTGATTGTTCTTTTTGCTTCTTCCACATTCCCCTCTCCGAACAAATACTCCCCCACTATATCCTCTTCCTCCTCTAAGTAAGGTTGTTGTAGCCTCACACTTTTCTTTATTTCTTTCAGTTACTTATATTCGTATTTTAAAGTATATATTATTATTACTATAGGTATATATCCTCATTATCATCATTACTATTACAGTCAAATAAGAAAGAAATAGTGTAAAATATAATAATTATGGTTTTGCTACTGGTTCACATATAATTATTCTCTCCTATCATCACTATTAGCTTTTTTTCCCCTTGTGGAGTAGTAAAGGAGTAAACAATAACGATATTTAAGTGACAGGAGTGGGTGTGGCCGCAGCATTTAACAGGATCAACTGACTGGTGGGAGTAACAGCTGCCTTTACTCCCTCTCTCTCTGCACCCCCTTCATCCCCTCTCTGTCTCTGCACCCCCCTTCACCCCCTCTCTGTCTCTTGCACTCCCCTTCATCCCTCTTCTCTGTCTCTGCCACCCCCCTTCATCCCCTCTCTGTATCTGCACCCCCCTTCAATCCCCTCTCGTCTCTGCACCCCCCTTGTCCATCCCCTCTCTGTTCTCTGCACCCCCTTCATCCCCTCTCTGTCTCTGCACCCCCCTTCATCCCCTCTCTGTCTCTGCACCCCCTTCATCCCCTCTCTGTCTCTGCACTCCCCTTCATCCCCTCTCTGTCTCTGCACCCCCCTTCATCCCCTCTCTGTCTCTGCACCCCCCTTCATTCCCCTTGTCTCTGCACCCCCCTTCACCCCCTCTCCGTCTCTGCACACCCTTAATTCAATTCTCTGTCTCTGCACCCCCCTTCATCCCCTCTGGTCTCTCCACCCCCCTCATCCCCTCTCTGTTCTCGCACCCCCTTCATCCCCTCTCTGTCTCTGCACCCCCCTTCACCCCCTCTCTGTCTCTGCAACCCCCCCTCTCTCTCTGCAACCCCCTTCACCCCCTCTGTCTCTGCAACCCCTTCCCCTCCCCAAGTCAGTCAGTCAGTATTCGATTCCTTTCAATATTTAATGATGGAAAGCAACCTCCTACCCTTCATCTGCCCTTGTTTTCTCCCTCTCCCTCTACCTAACACACACTTCCTTCCTTCTCTCTCTCTCCTACCCTTCATCTACCTTTTTTTCTCTCCCTCCCTTCCTATATCTAACTGTCTAACACATACTTCCTTCCCTCTCTCCCTCTATCTAACACATACTTCCTTCCCTCTCTCCCTCTATCTAACACATACTTCCTTCCCTCTCTCCCTCTATCTAACACATACTTCCTTCCTTCCCTCTACCTAACACATACTTCCGTCATCCTATCCTCTCCAGTCCCTTCTCACACTCTCACCACGTCCTCCTCTCACTCCTCCCTTAAGTCACACAGACCACCTCCCTCAGGCCTTGTAAGCCCTTCCGTGAGGCGCCTGGATTACCTGAAGAAGGGTTGGGGGTTGCAAAGGCCGTGAGATGGTAGGCACACAGACAGACACAGGCAATGATAGGGTAAAATAAAAAAATAATAATAATAATAATAAAAAAATTAAAAAAATACTGATGCTTGGACACAGACACAGACACAGACAGACGGATAGGTCCTGTCTGTATATCACTAGTAGTTTGTATTATTTTGAAATGGCAGATCAGGACATTCTCTAAAAGGACATTCTCTCACCCTTGGCCAGTCCTTTGTAATTT
This sequence comes from Chionoecetes opilio, assembly GCA_016584305.1. Taxonomy (NCBI): domain Eukaryota; kingdom Metazoa; phylum Arthropoda; class Malacostraca; order Decapoda; family Majidae; genus Chionoecetes; species Chionoecetes opilio. The sequence continues at coordinate 132,378 of JACEEZ010024149.1, forward strand.
AAGAAAAAAAGAAAAAAATACACATACAAACACACCTCAATAAATCCTAGGCTAGAAATGCAACCACGAGCTCATGTCAGTATCAAGTGCTACATATGTCATCCTCTATGTATACAAGCTATGACGACTGTGCACAACCCTTTACCACTCTAACACTAACCCTTCCCTTCCTTCTACTCCCATCACTACCATTGCATCCTCCTCACTATTTAACCCTTTCCTTCCTTCTACTCCCATCACTACCATTGCATCCTCCTCACTATTTAACCCTTTCCTTCCTTCTACTCCCATCACTACCGTTGCATCCTCCTCACTATTTAACCCTTTACTTCCTTCTACTCTCACCATCACTACTATTGTATTATCCTCAGTATTTAACCCTTTACTTCCTTCTACTCCCATCACTACCATTGCATCCTCCTCACTATTTAACCCTTTACTTCCTTCTATTCCCATCATCACTACCATTGCATCATCCTCACTATTTAACCCTTTACTTCCTTCTACTCTCACCATCACTACCATAGTATTATCCTCAGGGGACTAAACCAACACATGTGAAGCTTCCCTTGAACATGTATGCACCCAAGTGTGAGTACAAGACTTCCTGCCTGTCACTAGTATGGCTTCCCTTCTAAGTTCTTTCCCACCTCACCTCCTCTGTTCATTTAGGCATACAGTGTATATGGCTATGGAATGGCCCTGGGTATGATGAACACAACACAAAACATACAAACTGTTTCACTTTGCAAATAGGAATGGGCACAGTATAATAATTTTTAAAATCCCTTGAAAATGTTGACATGACAGAGAAATTTCCATTCACTCTATTCTTGCTCATACCTATCCTTCCTATTCTATCGTCGGTGTTCATCATCTAAATTTGTGGCATGGGTTTTACGCCCAGGATGCTATTATTAACCCCTTGAGGACCAGAACGTAATTTCCATTGTAATTTGGGTAACATTAGACGATTAATAGATATGACCTGTTTAGTATCTTTGTCCACTAGTTAAATTTGTATATTAAGTCATTTTTCGTAATTTTATGGCTAACAGACGATTTTTATATAGCAAAGGAAAGATCTGGGCGTGAAGGGGTTAATGACAGGCAACCCCAGTGTTCGGCTGGGGCCTACTCGACCCCAGAGCACCACCTACTCCCAAGTAACCAATACAAATGTGATGTTAAAACAAAAAAATATGACAAATAGAAAGAAACTGACTCCAGATTCGTGTTCAGCGTGCCCATAAACAACTGTGGACCAATTTATATAAGGATCTGAAAGGTCAAAATTTTCCTAAAAAATGTGCAGAGCCACAGGGCAATAATGTGTACTCACCCCACACTCACAAGACCCAGGCCTTCACAGCTTACCTTGTTCATGACCTGCAGGAAAACAACGAATATTTATTAATTCACTTCAAATAATAAACAAAAAAATGCATAATTGACTAACTAATGCAGTGAGAAAAAAAATTAAGAGTATGCTTAAAGAAGTATGGAACATTATCATAAACATTGTAAGTCAAGTCAACACTGCATTGTTGTAGGCAGTGTGGGACAAAGGCATACAAACACATTACCGTACTAATAGTGGTAGGGCCGAGATTCAGTTAGGAATACGTTATTATTAAGGACAACTGGGCTCTTCTACTGGCCCTACTTCTTAAGTTTTCTGTATAATATCTACTTCAGTACGTAGTCAATAATTTTCATTTCCATAGATTTTGATGTTTTATATAATTTGATTATTTTTTATCCAGCAATTTCTGTAAGGGGGGGAGGCATTAACCTTTCATACTGCTTTTTTATCCTTACTAATCAATCCTTTAGATTGAGGATTAGATGAGGTAGTAAATATTTAGCTAGTTAGCGATTATTACAAGTGTTAAGGCCAGTTCCCATCAGCCCGCTTGTACGGCCGTCTTACAACAACACCGCTCAACAATGACGTCACCATCATCACCGCTTGAGTGGTATTTGTGGTAACTGGGCACAGTTGGCAACTCCGCTCGAGCGGACACCGCCGAGCGGGAGAGATGACTTGAATTTAACTTTGTACGGCGGCCGTACAGCGGTACGGCGGTGCGGTAGACTTTGTTGTGACGTCATTGTGACGTCTTTGTTGTTGTACGGCGGCCGTACAAGCGGGAAGGTGGGAACCGGGCTTTAGACGTGACGTAATTACTGTAGATACTTGCATAGTTAATTAGATCCTTGCTTTGTGCTTAATGAGGTGGTTAGTTAGTTATTAGAGTTAATTAGCATGACGGGAGTGATATATATGTGGTGTAGTTACTGTTCCATCCTTACTAGAGATATAATAACGCAAATATGTTCACAAAAATTTATAGTTTCGTCCGTAAAATAGCGGGGAGGCGAGAACCCAAAATGTACCCGGCGAAATGTTAAGTCCTGTATCAGTGTTAGTACAGACTGACGACACGCTATGAAGCCCTGAACCTTTAGTACGTACCGCAGGGTTGGACTCGAGGGGCAGCCAGCGAACCATCTTGCAGGATTTGAGGGAAGTCGTGGGAAGGATAACACAATGACTTGGTTACAACTGAGTCGAGTGTTAGCGGCGGACTGGCGACGCGGGGCGGGGCGGGGGAACGGCGGCAGCGGGGATGTGAACTTTTGTAGGCCCCATTATCGTACCGAGCCACCAGAATTATCGTATTTCAGATAGATTATCGTATAACCTTAGGGAAAATAATATTGTAGGTAAATGACTTTATACTTCATTGAATTCAGCATTCCATATATAAGAATATTTCCTCTTTTCATCAAAATAAATAATAGCTAGACTAGATTCAATCAAGTTAAACTCAAAACACACTCTCTCTCTCTCTCTCTCTCTCTCTCTCTCTCTCTCTCTCTCTCTCTCTCTCTCTCTCTCTCTCTCTCTCCTCTCCTCCTCCTCCTCTCTCTCTCTCTCTCTCTCTCTCTCTCTCTCTTCTCTCTCTCTCTCTCTCTCTCTCTCTCTCTCTCTCTCTCTCTCTCTTTTTGCGATCGATTTTTTTGTTTTTTGTGCGATGACAATTTTTGTATGACTTTATAATGTAATTTTATTTGTGAGTCAATTAACGTATTTTCGTATACGATTCTCAACCATGCATCGTACATCGTAAGAATAGTCAAATTATCGTACATATAGGATAATTATCGTATAATTAACATCGCTGGGGGGAACGGCAGGGTTTTGGTGGGAGGCGTCGCTTCCCCCCTGACAACGAGGCTCAGTTTTCTTTGTTTTCTCGCCTTCACTTCACCGCAAACTAATAAGAACAAGAAAATAAAGAAGCTACAAGAGGCCGCGAGACCTACACGTGGTAGTTCCGTGTGGTAGTTAATGAAAATGTTTTAGTATCCCAGGTGAAATAGACAAGGGAAGAGTTGAAAAGTCTGTTAACTTTATAAATAAGGAGACGAAGTTGAAGAGGACCTATGAAGCGAAGCGACAAATATCACAAGAAGAAGAAGAAGAAGACTATACTGTGTTCGTTATTCAGTGTCCCTGTTTAATGAAGGGATCCTATTCACTACTATGAAGGGATCCTATTCACTGCTATCATCTAAAATTTGCATATTTTCCTTTTGGTTTCTTCCATATTTTTATTTTCTTGTAGTTATACACTTTTCCTTGACGGAACCCTCTGCTGGCCGTGATAAGCATTACTCTTGTTTTCTTCCATCTATTTTCAAACAACTATTTTGCAATAAAACAACAAAACAAGCTGATCATAGAAGTTTAATTCAACAGTTGAATTAAACTTCTATGATCAGCTTGTTTTGTTGTTTTATTGCAAAATAGTTGTTTGAAAATAGATGGAAGAAAACAACAGTAATGCTTATCACGGCCAGCAGAGGGTTCCGTCAAGGAAAAGTGTATAACTACAAGAAAATAAAAATATGGAAGAAACCAAAAGGAAAATATGCAAATTTTAGATGATAGCAGTGAATAGGATCCCTTCATAGTAGTGAATAGGATCCCTTCATTAAACAGGGACACTGAATAACGAACACAGTATCAGGGAAAACTATATTATTTTTGTATAGAATGTATATCTTGCATATACATGAAGGTTTAACTGTTAATGATATTCTTCGGAGATGTTGTCAGCTTGAAAAAAATGAAATGATAAATAGATACAGAAGACTTATTTTAACGAGGGAACGCAACGCTACGAGGAAACAACAAGAAACTTAACAAGAGAAGAGGAGACATAAATATTTATTTACAACAGTAGTTTTGCCATTAACCATCGCATCCTTACAAGCTTACAAACTAACGATACATTTATGAATACTGTCACAACACAGGCACTTTAAATACTTAATCAACACATGAGCTGCCTTATTGAAAGGTGATATGCAACGACAATACACTTATTAAAACGTATATCATTAACCATTTTGATTGAATGATCACTTTACATATAATAAAACAACCAATCAACGGAATATTAATTTAAAGATTAAAAAAAAGCAGCAAAAAAATTCTGCCGTATTATTATAAGAACAGTCAAACCAAGACCATAGATGGTAAACACCTGTCTAGAACATGTCCGTGTCTATGTTGACAAAGCCCTCCAACATTTGAGCGAGGGCATCATCTATGCCTTGCAGGGGATCAGCCTCCGGGGTGTCCTGCGGCAGGGGCGGCAAGGCGGGCATGGGCGGGGTCAAGGCGAGAGTCAGGAGTTCTTTAGAGTCGTCGTCGTTCCAGTACCTGATGAGCGACCGGTCATCAAGATCATCATACCTCATCCACGGGTTGAAGCCGCCCCTCTCGCCGTCCTCCTCCCACAGGATTGTTGAGGAGAGGGAGATTGAGGGACTCTCCGTGTGGCAGGAGGTGCAAGGCGTTCCCCTGAATCTGTGGCTGGGCGTGAGGGCCTCGGCAGCGGCGCTATTCCACCTGAGGCCTTGGTATGCTTGATTCAGAGTCACGAAGGGGAGTTTTGTAACAGTCGTGTCTTCCCTACGAGCCAGATAACTTCTCAGTCTAGCAGAGGGTGACGACGCAATGCCCCTCACCTGACACAGCCGTCGGTACGCCTCGTGCAGCTCCTTCGCCATCACTGCGTCATCCGCCGACCCCGTGAACTCCACATGCTGCTGAAGAAACGAGTCCCACACCTTGAGGTCACTCTCAATTAGTGGCGGAGGTGAGACCTTTATGGCCGAGGGGCTGGGGAAGGGTGTGACCATGTCCTGGGGATAAACTTCCTGTTTGGGGGAAGATGTCCACGGCAGCGATGGTGTAGCGGGGGGACCAGGTGGGGAAGGCGCCTCCTCCTTGACGGCGGCAGTTGCGGGGGCCGCGTCAGGGGCCTCGCCAAGGCTGTCCTGTAGACGCAGACCCACGTAAGCATACTTCTGGTTCCTGCCGTTGTTGCCGCCCCGCCGCTGGGAAGCCCACACATACAGGCTGCCCAGGTGGCGGCCCATGTTCACCTTGGACGCCACGGGGTACTGCTTGGCGCCACAAAACCTGCGGTAGGCGTCGTAGAGGCGATGGCGCTCCACCACGTCCTCCCCGCATCCTGTGATGGCGCACCGCTGCTTCAGGAACTCATGGAGACTCTTGTTGCCACGGAAGTGTATACAATAATTCCTGTATCCTCTCTTGGAGGCGCGGCGAGCCATGGCGTGGTGGCGGTGGTGGTGGTGGAGGCAGGACGGGCACGGTACTCCTCCCAGGGCCTCACGCAGGTGTCCCGCAGCCTTGCCGACCATGCACCACAGCCGTCACGTGCAGCTCCGCCAGAGGGAATGAAGGATGCTGCCCCTGATGACAAGGATTACACTCATGATACCCTGATGGAACAATCTAGCTGTTGTACCAGATTAATGCTCCATAGCACGAAGTAGGTATCTCCTAAAGCATGCCCCTGTTTTTTTTGTTTTTTTTGTGTCAAAAGTAACATCTAACTCCTCAGATAATAATAATAATAATTATGATAATTATTATTATAATAATGATAATTATTATTATGATTATAATAATAATTATTGTCATTGTTATTATCATTATTATTATTGTAATTATTATTATCAATATATATCTTCTGTAATACAATTCTTGACCTAAAAGACTGTATTTTACGTTTACTTACTAATCACAGAATTCTGATTCCAGAATCGTGTTCAGCATGACTCAGGTCTTTGGGCACCAATTGTCATGAAAATTTGAGATGTGAACATTTTAAACAAAATCTGCAGGGGGACCCCTTGGTATTTTGACAAAAATTATTATTTTTTTTTTTAAATAACTCAAAAATATGAGGCGTAAGAAAAAAATATTTAAAATGGTAAATATTGAGCAAGCAATTAAGACCTTTCTTTTAAGCTATAGTAAATTAAGTTTTCAATGTAAGTATATAAGAAAATGACTGCTTTATTTTTACACAAAACAATGAAAACATCAATCTTCTCAAAAAGTATAGCAGATAATGGAAAACACAGGAGAGAAATTTTCTAGCATAGCAGCTTTGCTTGTATGCATATTTCCTCTGGGACTAATAGTTGCGTCGTAAAATTTCAAAAAACGTGTTCGCCAACAATCTCGGTCAATTTTTTACAGCCTTTTGGCAAGAAAAGCATTTTGGTCACAGAAACTTGGAATTTATTAGATATAAAGTTAGTATGTTATTTTATTTACTCGTGAAAAAATAATGTATTCAAGAAATTTTTGTCTGATGAACGGTTTGGGAGATTTCTTTTATTTTCATCTATTTATTAGATTATTCTATTTTTTTCTTCAATTGACCACCTACTATCAGTGCTAGGCTGCGGGTTCAAAGCATAGGATATGAAATCAAAGCAGTTCAAATCAAAGTGGGTACTCCGTAGTGTAGGGGTAGCACCACAGAGTTACACACTAGAGATCGCATAGGGGCCCATTAGGGGGGCATCAGCTGACGCAACCGGGAGTGGCGCGGCCGCCATCAAACCATGATACTCTGCGGCCACAGAGGATGCTCTGGCTCACACGACATGTTGCACTCTTACACAATATTATCAAACTACCAGATGATACCTAGAATAACTGAACCTATCATCGTCTTCACAAGACATTACTCCACATCATGAATATTAATTTAATACAATAAGCTATACCTAGAATAAGATAATGACAGCAAAATAAAATAGTGCATAAACATATTTTTTCACCTTCCTTGCTTTAACTCCCTATTATTCCAGTCATTTTGCATGCATTCAATTTTCATTCACTGTCTCGAAATCAGCACATTTTTCTGATTCTGCTGGTATATGACACGTAGCAATGCAACAATAAGTAGATGGTAAAAAATTACCATGAACAGAAAACTTGCGGCGGAACAGCTTTTCGCCGTGCTGAGCGTCGCTTCCGCAGCCTAGTCGGTACTATTTCCCTCGCCCAGGGTTTATTACCCTCACCTCCCAGTCACAGATTTTTTTATTTTTTATTTATTTTTATTTATTTATTTATTTATTTATTTTTTTTTTTTTTTTTTTTTTTTTTTACATCACAGGGAACTGGCCAAGGGCACAACACAAATGGGTTACACAAAGCCCGCTTAGTTGCCAGTTCCTATAAAGAAGACAGTAAGAGAATAAAATAAAAACAAAGGGGTAGGTCAATTTAGTTCGGGAGGTGTCTTGTTACTCTTCTTTTGAAAAGATTTAAGTCATAGGAAAGTGGAAAAATAGAAACAGGAAAGAGTTCCAGAGTTTACCAGTGAAAGGGATGAAAGAGTAAAGATACTGATTAACTCTTGCATTAGGAAGATGGACAGAATAGGGATGGGAATGAGTAGAAAGTCTTGTGCAGCGAGGCCGCGGGAGTGGGGGAGGCATGCAGTTAGCAAGTTCAGAAGAGCAGTGAGCATGAAAATAACGGTAGAAGAGAGCAAGAGAAGCAACATTGCGGCGGTGATTTAAAGATTGAAGACAGTCAGTCAGAGGAGAGGAGTTGATGAGACGAAAAGCTTTTGACTCAACCCTGTTTAGGAGAGCTGTATGAGTGGATCCTCCCCAAACATGTGAGACATACTCCATACATGGGCGGATAAGGCCCCTGTAGAGAGCAAGCAATTGGGAGGGAGAAAAAAAAGGACGCAGACGCCACAGCACACCTAACTTCTTAGAAGCTGTTTTAGCAAGAGATGAGATGTGAGATTTCCAGTTCAGATTTTGAGTAAAGGATAGTCCTAGAATGTTCATTGTAGAAGAAGGAGACAGTTGAGTGTCATTGAAGAAGAGGGGATAGTTATCTGGTAGGTTTTGTCGAGTAGATAGGTGAAGAAATTGGGTTTTTGAGGCATTGAACAAAACAAGGTTTGCTTTGCCCCAATCAGAAATAATAGAAAGATCAGAAGTTAGGCGCTCGGTGGCATCTCTCCGTGAATCACTTAGTTCCTGTTGAGTTGGACGTCTAATAAACGACGTTGAAAAATGCAGGGTAGAATCATCAGCATAGGAGTGGATAGGGCTTTGAGTTAGACTTAGAAGATCATTAATGAATAATAGAAAGAGAGTGGGTGATAGGACAGAACCCTGGGGAACACCACTATTGATAGATTTAGGAAAAGAACAATGTCCGTCTACAGTAGCTGCAATAGAACGGTTTGAAAGGAAACTTAAAATGAAGGTACAGAGAGAAGGATAGAAACCGAATGAGGGTAGTTTGGAAATTAAAGATTTGTGCCAGACTCTATCAAAAGCTTTTGAAAAGTCAAGTTTGTCAAGGGCAACAGCAAAAGTTTCACCGAAACCCCTAAAGGAGGATGACCAAGATTCAGTTAGGAAAGCTAGAAGATCGCCAGTAGATCGCCCTTTACGGAAACCGTACTGACGATCAGATAGAAGATTGTGAGCAGATAGATGCTTAAGAATCGTCTTATTAAGTATAGATTCAAAAACTTTAGAAAGGCAGGAAGTCAAAGCTATAGGACGGTAGTTTGAAGGATTAGAACGGTCACCCTTCTTAGGAACAGGTTGGATGTGAGCAAACTTCCAGCAAGAAGGAAAGGTGGAAGTAGATAGACATAGACGGAAAAGTTTGACCAGGCAAGGTGCAAGCACAGAAGCACAGTTTTTGAGAACAATAGGAGGGACTCCGTCAGGACCGTAAGCCTTCCGAGGATCTAGGCCAGAAAGGGCAAAGAAAACATCATTCCGAAGGATCTTAATGACAGGCATAATAAAGTCAGAGGGTGGAGGAAAAGGAGGAACAAGCCCTTCATCAGCCAGAGTGGAATTTTTAGCAAATGTTTGAGCGAAGAGTACAGCTTTAGAAGTAGATGAGACAGCTGTGGAGCCATCTGGGTGAAGCATAGGAGGGAAAGATGAAGAAGAAAAATTGTTAGAGATGTTATTAGCTAGATGCCAGAAGTCACGAGAGGAATTTGATTCAGAAAGATTTTGACATTTTCTATGAATGAAAGAGTTTTTGGTAAGCTGAAGTAAAGATTTGGCATGATTACGGGCAGAAATATAAAGGGCATGAGTTTCAGGAGATTAGAGGGAGATGCTTGACATCACACAGGTATGTCCGGTGTTATCAAGCTACCAGTTGATATTTAGAAAATATTGAACCTACCATCGTGTTCATGAGACATTGCTGCATATCATGAGCATACATTAATTACAGTAAGTCATACCCAGAATAAGATAATGAGCGTAAAATAAAATAGTGCATAAACATTTTCTCACTTTTCTGCTTCAACTCGCTATTATTTCTATAATTTTGCTTGCATTGAATTTCCATTCACTGTCTCGGAATCAACACATTTTTTCCGATTCCGTTGGTATGTGACACATACTAATGCAAAAAAAAGCAGGTGATAAAAAATGACAATAACGTAAAATTTGTTCGTCTGACAAAATATCGTCGAGTATCATGGTTGCATGTCCGCCACCCGGCCCCGATTGCTTCACTCCAACTACCCACTGGGGTAGGGGATGCGCGCTCTAGTGTATAACTCTGTGGGTAGCACGCACGGTTCACAATCGAGAAGTCTCGGGTTCGATCCCCGGGCGGAGCGGAAACAGTTGGGCTGTTTTCTTAAAACCCGAGCCCCTGTCCACCCAGCAGTGAATGGGTACCGGGTGTTAGCTGGGGTTTTGTAACCCGCCTCCCGGGGTGCTGGCTTCGGCCAACACTATAAGCACTAGCAGACAGCTCTCTAGGGGTAGTCTGAGAGAGAGCTGTCTGGTTACAGTGGAGATCCATCTCAGCTGCGTCGATAACTGACGAAATTCTTAAAAAAAAAATAAAAAAGTACATAATAGTTGTTGATAAAGAGTAGCCTACGTAATGAAGCACTTATTACGTAACTCCGCACTTATTTTTCTCCTGAAATACTGTACTTTACATGAATTACTATATTAACGTCATCACATCCAAAGCCACTTACCTTTCTTTACCCTATGTATGTGATGCACTATATAGTGATGAGATGATGACTGAAGTGATGAAGTAATTGTGCGAGGCTGTCGCTGTCGTGGTGGTCCAACTCGAGGGAGCCGACAAAAGTGACCCAACACTCGAGTTCAATTCCTACTTTACTGCATTACATGAAAAGAACACTTGCAATCTACTATTTCATTTCCTACAGTTATATCGCCATGATGTAAGTAATTGAATAAATATAGAATACTCATGATAGCTTCGCATTTCGAGATTTTGGTACAATTTTCTGAGCTCAGTCAAATATGATCTTTTATGATTATCAGACAGTAATATAAGGTCTTGTATATTTAGTATGAAGTATTGTGAATAAATAGTAGATGATTTTAAGGTCTTGGTAAGATAAGAAAGGAAAAGGAGCCATGACCCATGTCAGCTGTGTTGCCAAAACAGTAACAAAGCGACCAAAGTGAGTGTTTGCGAGCTGTGTTTTGGGGGTGAAGCGAAGGCCTTTAAACCATGTATTGACAGGTATGTAACACGTTTATGTTTACTAATGAGTGAGTAAAACAAGTTCCATCATGAAGGTTAAGTATATGTTTGTGTGTATGGAGAGTTATGTGTTGTTGACTTGTTGGTGTGAGTCAGCCTCGCAGGGGTTGTCTCCGCCGCAGGGGTGAAGGAACTTTGCTGGGGAAATAGTTGAGGTTAAAGTCTTCCCTTGATGGGTTGTAGCGCCAAAAACAATACGGCAAGATTTCTGGCTTGGTTGCTCAGTAAACCTGCTAATTTAGGGTGAAACTTTTATTTCTGATTGAGGTAAATATTTACTTTATGACTGTTGCAAGATTTTCAGACAAGTTCGAGTTTTTTTCCTCTTAATATGTGATGCCTTACCTAATAGAGTTTTTTCCTGTGCAAACCTCGAAAAGTGTTTTTTGCTATTCGAAAAAGTGGCTGATTGATTTTCATATTTTTTAGTATTGGAGTAGGGTAGAGGTACGGAGCCGTATCCTTAATCGCCGCGGCTAGAGATACGGCGGCCGTATTCCGGTTGTAATTGTGAAGAGATGTGAAACTCGCAAATCGACACTTTGAAAGATATATAACGTTTCCCTATGTATACGTTATGTTTGTCAAGGTATCGGTATTATTCCAGATGAACAATGAATTCACTTTGGTGGACGAAACTATTTTTTTCTGGTAAGTTTTGATGTGTTTTGATTTAATCTGCTAGCCGTTTCTGTCGCAATTTTTATTTTATTATTTTTTATTCTAGTTAGGTAAAGGTTAGGTTAGGTGTAGAATTGGTTAGGTTAGGTAAAGGTTAGGTTAGGTATAGAATTGGTTAGGTTAGGTAAAGGTTAGGTTAGTTATAGGTTCGGTTAGGTTCAATTTTTTTTTTGTCATTTTTGTTGGAAAAAAGAAGAAGATTTGCGACAGAAACGGTTAGCAGATTAATTCAAAACACATCAAAACTCATTAGAAAAAAATAGTTACGTCTACCAAATGAAGTTCGGTGTTCATCTGGTAATTTACCAAAGTATCTTCTAAATGTATCCAACCTCGCATGCATGTTTTTTGTATCACTCATGATCCAGCTTATCACTTCAGAGGCATTGATAACACGACGCGGCGCCTTTGTCTTGTGATAATTTGTAATGTTGGGTATTCCATCTGTGTAGTAACCTTGTCTGTTTGTCTTTTTATCATTATTTTTCCTGTCTTATCTTATTTCTCCATACTTTGTGTGGTGGTGACGTGTGTGTGTGTGTGTGTGTGTGTGTGTGTGTGTGTGTGTTGTGTGTGTGTGTGTGTGTCGCAATGAAGGGGGTGGTGAGGGTGTGAGAGTAAGGTGTGTGCAGAGATAAGTGTTTGGTGTTTGGCTGGTGTTGGTGAAAAACTGTGTTGGAGTATTGCTGTTTGTGTTTATCTAAGTCTTGCATGTTCGTGAGTGATTTACAATGCTTATACACTGTTTACTCATTCACCCAAGCTTTGCAAGTGTATTTAAGTGTAGTACAAAATAATATAATCTGAGGTGGCGTTAAGAAACTAAGAATTAAATCAGAAACAAGAAATGTAAATATTATGAAAATTTGAATGTGTTTGAAAGTAAGAGAGAAGGTTTTTAGAATCATTGGTTGTTGTTTTTTAAGAGGCTACATTAGTGATTACAACTAATAGGAAAACATGATAATAACACGTCTTTTACTAGATAGCTTCATGTACAACCAAGTCACTGTAGTAGAGAAGACAAAGTTGTGCACTAATCAGTATGAATATGATCAGTCAATGAATTTTATGAGTATGAATGAATTTTATGAGTATGAATGAATTTTATGAGTATTATTAATTATTATGAGTATTTTATGAGTATTTTATAAGTATTATGTATGAATCTTATGAGTATTATCAGGATTTGTTATTTGGCAATGAGGCAACTATCTATAACACAAGGTATGTCCCGCTAGGTGTGTTATCTGTGTTATCAGAAGCAGCCTTGTTTTAGCAGGAACATTATCACTATACAATGACAGTTGTGGGAATACTGTACTGTTATCTCAAACTTACATCCAGTGAGTGTGTACATGATGACAATGGTTAGGTGACACACACACACACACACACACACACACACACACACACACACACACACACACACACACACACACACACACACACACACATACACACTTACACACCCACACACACACACACACACACACACACATACACATATACACACACACACACACACACACACACACACACACACACACACACACCACACACACACCACACACACACACACACACACACACACACACACACACACATACACACACACACACACACACACACACACACACACACACACACACACACGTTGACTAAGGAGTTATTTATGATTAGTCGTATATATATAACAGAGAGGTTATATTGTGATTAACTATGTCCTTTAGAGTTGAGGTGAAAGGTCATTAACATTTAAGGAAGGAATGCCAGAGTAGGCTTTTATTTGTTTATATATTTTTTTTTTTTATTACATCACAAAGGAGTGGCCAAGGGCAAAAAAGAAGAATTAACACTAAGCCCTCTTAATTGCCAGTCCCTCTAAATAAGATAAAGTTGAGGTACTACATAGAGAGAGAAGGTTAGACAGTGAGAAGTTAGAATGTGTAAGGATGGGATAGGAGGAAACGGATGGAAATCTTCTATGACTTTATCTTAACCCCTTCATGCCCAGCTGATCTTGATCTTTCCTTTGCTATAAACAATCGTATGTTATTAGCCATAAAATTTCGAAAAGTAACTTAATATACCGAATTTGCTAGTGAACAAGGATACTAAACAGGTCATATCTATTACATATTGCTTATATACACTAAAAATTGTCTAATGGTAGCCAAATTACAATGGAAATTACGTTCTGGGTCTCAAGGGGTTAAGGGAGTTCCTGGGAATGAAGTGTCGTAATAACAAGATAAAGGTACGGGTGTTTTGTATATATGTACGTACCTTTTGTTTAAGATATCCCCTCGCAAGTGACATAAAGTGTACATATAACTTGGAATCATTGATAAACTAGATAATACCAACAATATTTTTAGGGTTAAGGATATGGAGGTAGGTAATACTAATAAGGGAAGAAAGGGAAAGATAAAAACAAAAAATAGTAGTGCAAAAGAAAGAAGGCAGGAAGGAAAGAAGGAAATTAGGAAGGAAAGGAGGGAGGAAGGAAAGGAAAGGAAAGGAAAGATAAAAACAAAAAATAGGAGTGCGAAAGAAGGAAGGCAGGAAGGAAATAAGGAAAGTAGGAAGGAAAGAAGGAAGGTAGGAAAGGGTAGAGCTCAGTGATTGTGATGTACCGTGGTATAAATAGACAAGTAAAGAGGATGAGGTGTATTAATAGCCAGTGTACTGTTGTATTACCATGACAGATGCCTCGCCTCATCCTCAGACTTGTCCTTGCCAGGGGATTACCTAAGAGTGAGAGACAAGTGCCACGTAATATAAGAGTAGTAGTAAGAGTGCGTAAGAGTACATAGCCCACATAAGAGAGTGTTTTGACATAGAGCATAAGGATGGGTGTATGTTCTTTGTTATGAGTGATGGTGTAAAAATAGGAGTATGTAGTATATGAAAAGACATACCTACCACATAAGAGAGGGTTTTGACATAGAGCATAAGGATGGGTGTAAGTTTTTTGTTATGGGTGGTGGTGTAAAAATAGGAGTATGTAGTATATATGAAAAGACATATACCTACCACATAAGAGAGGGTTTTGACATAGAGCATAAGGATGAGTGTATGTTCTTTGTTATGAGTGGTGGTGTGGGGTAGAAACAGGAGTATGTAGTATATATGAAAAGACATACCTAGCACATGAGAGAGGGTTTTGACATAGAGCATAAGGTAGAATACAGTTTCTTTGTTAAGAGTGGTGGTGTGGGGTATAAATAGGAGTATGTATGTAGTGTATGAAAGGATGAGTGTAGGTTCTTTGTTATGAGTCTTGGTGTGGGGTAAAAATAGGAGTATGTAGTATATGAAAACATGAGACAAGTACCACATGAGAGGGTTTGACATAGAGCAATAAGGATGAGTGTAAGTGTAGGTTATTTGCTGTGAGTGGTGGTGTGGGGTAAAACTAGGAGGATGTAGTATATGAAAACATGAGACAAGTACCATAGAGGTTTGACATAGAGCAATAAGGATGAGTGTAAGTGTAGGTTATTTGCTGTGAGTGGTGGTGTGGGGTAAAACTAGGAGGATGTAGTATATGAAAACACTCAATTAAGAAAGAATAAAACTCGGGACTTTAAGCTTGCCACATCCAGGCGCTAACCACTCTTTTGTTTCTATGAAGGCAAAGAGGAAACTTAAGACTTAAATAATAAAAATAGTAGTGTAGGTTAAAAATAGGAGTAGTATTTGAAAGTATTGCAGTAGGAATTTTTTTATTTTATTTGGTTTGGATGGAAATATGGAAAGAGGTGGAATGGTCGTGAAATCAGGCATATGTTTCCATTGTGACGGTGGACGATATAATGAAATGGATTAGGGTTAAAATGAAAATGCTGAGCTGAATTATGAGATTGGCTTTGATATATGGAACATTAGGCTGACAGTAATGAGGTGGAATCAATATTTTAAACAACACACTCACACACACACGCACGCACCCACCCACCCACCCACGCACGCACCCACGCACGCACGCACGCACGCACGCACGCACGCACGCACGCACGCACGCACGCACGCACGCACGCACGCACGCACGCACGCACGCACGCACGCACGCACGCACGCACGCACGCACGCACGCACGCACGCACGCACGCACGCACGCACGCACGCACACACACACACACACACACACACACACACACACACACACACACACACACACACACACACACACACACAGGGGTACTCCATGGTGTAAGGGATAGCACGCTCGGTTCACAACCGAGAAGTCCCGGGTTCGATCCCCGGGCGGAGCGGAAACAGATGGGTTGTTTCCTTAAAACCCGAGCCCCTGTCCACCCAGCAGTGAATGGGTACCGGGTGTTAGCCAGGGTTTGTGACCTGCTCTCCGGGGTGCTGGCTTCGGCCAACACAAAGCACTAAGGATGAATGATAAAAATGTTGATATGGAGACGGGGCCACACGAACATTGCTCTGGCCCTGTAAAATACAACAACTAGATGAATACACACACACACACACACACACACACACACACACACACACACACACACACACACACACACACACACACACACACACACACACACACACACACACACACACACACACACACACACACACACAGACATACATAGTAAACTTGGCTATCAAAGGTTTTAAAAAGTGACTTATCTGCCAATTTATCTTTTATTCAAACATCAAAACATATCTGTACTATATGTCTCATCTTGTCTATTCTGTATTCTGTCTATTAGTATTCTGTATTCTGTCTATTAGTATTCTGTATTCTGTCTATTAGTATTCTGT
>JACEEZ010024149.1:166309-188809 GCA_016584305.1 Chionoecetes opilio
ACCTTTACCCAACCTAACCTAACCTAACCTATACCAAACGTAACCTATACCTAACCTTTACCTAACTAGAAAAATATATATATATTGATTTGCGACAGAAACGGATAGCAGATTAATTCAAAACACATCAAAACTCACCAGAAACAAATAGTTTCGTCCACCAAAGTAAACTCGGTGTCAAACTGGAATAATACCTTTTTATTATTATTATTGTTGTTATTATACCGGTGTAGCGAATGCACGGTAGACCCCCCGTCACCCCCTCCCCCCTCTAGAATACCAATATTTACCCCTCTTTCACCCTCCGATGTTCAGTGTTCCCCCCCCCCCCAAAAAAAACCGCCCCACCAGTTCCACGCCCATCTTGCCCCCCCCCCCCCAGGTTGTCCCCCCTCTCCCCCCGCCCTCCCTTCCGCCCACACGCCCTTAAAAAAGCACCTGTGGCCCCGCTCACGCATCCCAGGATACACACATACACACACGCACGCACGCCGCACACGCACGCACGCACGCACGCTCGCACATGTTTTAAGCCTTTTTCCTCCCAACATTGTTTTTTTATAGTGTTTTTTGTGGGTGTATTTTAGTTTAGTTTTATGTTATTTTATATAATGTACAGTACACGTTGCATGGTGGTGTGTGTGTGTGTGTGTGTGTGTGTGTGTGTGTGTGTGTGTGTGTGTGTGTGTGTGTGTGTGTGTGTGTGTTTTACCGAGTTGTGTTTTACAGAGCCTGAGCTATACGTGTGGTCCCGTCTGTGTGTGTGTGTATATGTGTATGTGTGTGTGTATGTGTGTGTGTGTGTGTGCGTGTGTGTGTGTGTGTGTGTGTGTTGTGTGTGTGTGTGTGTGTGTGTGTGTGTGTGTGTGTGTGTGACGTTCCCCTCTGCATGTTGTTATTTGTTATCAGAGTGTAATAGAAAGGGTAACTATTTCCCCTTCCTCTTCCCCTCTTACCTTACACCTTTCCCCTTTTCCATTCCTATTTCCCCTCTTCCTTATCTCCCCTTCCTGCCTTTCATTTGTCTATTCCTTTTCGCCTTTTACTTCTCTTTGCTTTCGCTGCTATGTTATTCTTGTTCCTCCTCCTCCTCCTCCTCCTCCTCCTCCTCCTCCTCCCCCCCTCCTCCTCCTCCTCCTCCTCCTCCTCCTCCTCCTCCTCCTCCTCCTCCTCCTCCTCCTCCTCCTCCTCCTCCTCCTCCTCCTCCTCCTCCTCCTCCTCCTCACGTCTGTGATTGTTAAACTATTTGAGAAAATATTGCGGGATAAAATAGTCTTTTCTCGATGAAAATAACTCAATACTAAATTCCCAATATGGATTTCGAAATAAAAGATCCTGCTTAACAAACCTACTCAATTTTTTTAATGTCATTTATTCAAACTAGGACGCTAAAATTCCCTCGGATGTAATATACCTTGATTTTCAGAAAGCCTTCGATACAGTTCCCCATAAGCGACTGTTGACCAAGCTAAGGGCACATGGCTTAGGAGAGCAATTATGTTCATGGATTGGCGATTGGCTTTCAAATCGTAAACAACGGGTAGTAATAAATGGCGAGGCATCTGATTGGTTAGATGTTACTAGTGGGGTGCCTCAGGGCTCGGTCTTGGGTCCTACTCTTTTTCTGATATATATCAACGATCTGGACTGCGGACTTGTATCTAAAATATCGAAATTTGCAGATGACACCAAATTAGGCGGTAAAGCATATACTAGAGAAAACTGCGAACTCATACAAAGTGATCTCGACAAACTATCAGATTTGAGTGATAAATGGCTATTAAAATTCTATTCCGATAAATGTAAAGTAATGCATATAGGCAACGATAACCTCAAATATAACTATCAAATGCAAAATAAATCGTTAACTGAAGTACAGCAGGAAAAGGATTTAGGTGTCATCATCAGTAATGATCTGAAAACTAGTCCGCATTGCCTAGCTGCCAGTAAAAAGCAAATATGATGTTGGGCTTTATTAAACGCAACTTTGAACATAAAACTCCGAAAGTAATGACACAATTATACACGTCCTTGGTTAGGCCGCACTTGGAATATGCCGTTCAATTCTGGTCGCCCTGTTTCGTATAAGATCAAGCCAAATTGGAATCAGTGCAAAGAAGAGCAACCAAACAAATTCCATCTCTGCGAAATTCATCTTATGAAGAGAGACTGCGGAAACTTAATATGTTTTCCTTAAAGGATCGAAGAATCCGTGGGGACTTGATAGAAACCTTTAAGATCCTAAAAGGATTTGATGTCATTAATCAAGAGAACCTATTCGAGCTTTCAACTCAAGTGACAACAAGAAATAATGGTTTAAAACTAAACGGTCAACGTTGCATCACAGATCTCCGTAAACATTATTTCAATGTTAGAGTCGTTGATCGATGGAACAAGTTACCAGCAAATGTTGTCGGAGCCAGCACAATAACTACATTTAAAAACAGACTTGACGCGCACTGTAAAGTAAATGGGTATTGATAGTGCGAATTCGTATCTAGTCCCCCGTATCGATTAGTTGTAGTGGTAGTGGTAGTTGTAGTTAGTAATTTTCATATCCTATCATTCTGCACTATGAAACTTCCATGTTCCTATCCTCTTTAGGGACATGGTATCATTTTCCAACTGTTTTCTTACAAGTAGTTGATAGTTAGTAGTATGTAGTTCAGCAGATACCCTCGCTATGGACCAATAGGTCTGCTGGTGTCTGTTATTCCTATGTAATCCTATGTAATCCTCCTCCTCCTCCTCCTCCTCCTCCTCCTCCTCCTCCTCCTCCTCCTCCTCCTCCTCCTCCTCCTCCTCCTCCTCCTCCTCCTCCTCCTCCTCCTCCTCCTTTCTTTCCCTCCTCTTCCTCCTTTCTTTCCCTCCTCTTCCTCCTCCGTTGTCCTCTTTATTCTCCTCACGTCGGCATTGTGGTAAGAGATAATAGAGGAGGAGGAGGAGGAGGAAGAGGAGGAGGAGGAGGAGGAGGAGTTTTGGGTCTTGTTTCTCCTTCTCTTCCTCTTCTTTCCCTCCTTCTTTCTGTCCTTCTCTTATTTTCTCTTCTTTTCTTTTTTTCTTTTATGTGATTAATGACACATCCACTTACAAGAACTAAGAAAATGTGTGTGTGTGTGTGTGTGTGTGTGTGTGTGTGTGTGTGTGTGTGTGTGTGTGTGTGTGTGTGTGTGTGTGTGTGTGTGTGTGTGTGTGTGTGTGTGTGTGTGTATGCTTATGTGTGTGTATGTGTGTGTGTGTGTGTGTGTGTGTGTGTGTGTGTGTGTGCTTGTTGTGTGTGTGTGTGTGTGTGTGTGTGTATGCTTATGTGTGTGTGTATGTGTGGTATGCTTATTGTGTTGTGTGGGGTGTGTATGCTTATTTTGCGTGTATGTGTGTGTGTTGTGTGTGTGTGTGTGTGTGTGTGTGTGTGTGTGTGTATGTGTGTATGCTTATGTGTGTATGTGTGTGTGTGTGTATGCTTATGTGTGTGTGTGTGTGTGTATTCATCTAGTTGTATTTTACAGGGCCAGAGCAACGCTCGTATGGCCTCGTCTCATATCAACATTTTTATCATTCATCCTTAGTGCTTAGTTTTGGCCGAAGCCACCACCCCGGAGAGCAGGTCACAAACCCCGGCTAACACCCGGTAACCCATTCACTGCTGGGTGGACAGGGGCTCGGGTTTTAAGGAAACACCATCTGTTTCCGCCCCCGCCCGGATCGACCCGGGACTTCTCGGTTTGTGAATCGATGTGCTAACCACAAACACTACGGGTGTGTGTGTTTTTGTTTTGGTGTGGTGTGTGGTGTGTGTGTGTGTGTGTGGTGTGTTTGTGTGTGTGGTGTTGGTGTTGTTGTGTGTGGGGTTTGTTGTGTGTGTGTGTGTGTTGTGTGTGTGTGTGTGTGTTTGTGTGGCTTTTGACAAAAATTACATGAAGCAGGAAACAGAGAGAGAGAGAGAGAAGAAAAAAAAAGGGAACAGGGGAAAAGAAAGGAAAGCTAAATTTTCCTTCTTTTTTCTTTTAATTTATATTTTAAACCCAAAAATTTTTCCGTTTTTTTAATTTTTTCCAAACATCATTTTTTAAAGGGAACAAATTGGCGCCTCTTTTTGTCCTCCTCTTTCCTTCCCCTTTCCCCCCTCCTTTCCGCCCCCTCTTTCCCCCTCCTCCTCCCCTCCCCCTCTCCCTCCTCCTCCCCCCTCCCCTCCTCCTCCTCCTCCTCCTTCCTCCTCCTTTTCCTCCTCCTTTCCTCCTCTCCTCCTCCTCCTCCCCCCTCTCCTTTCCTCCTCCTCCTCCTCCTCCTCCCCCTCCTCCTCCTCCTCCCCCTAATCCATTGTCTCTTTGCATCTCTTTGTAACATTCAAGTTAAATTTTCAACGTTCCAAGAAAAAGCTACATAGGAATGAAAGAATTGTGTCTATATCACTTTTATTTTCCTTGTTTTTATTATTTGCAATTGTTCCTTTGTTACTGTCTTCTATTTTTTTACTTTTTTTACTTTGCTATTTCTATTTGTCTTACCTATTTTAATTTTTTTGTAATATTCGCTGACTTTTACTATTGGGCATAAATGCACACACACACAACACACACACACACACACACACACACACAACACACACACACACACACCACACACACACACACACACACACACACACACACACACACACACAACTACACACACACACAAAACACTATTCACACAGCCACACACACACCCCACACCACACACCACCACACATTCACACACACACCACACACACACCACACACACACACACACACCCACACTACCACACACTACACACACATCACACCACACACACACACCACACACACCACACACACCCACACACACACCACACCACACACACACCCACACACACTACACAGCACACACACACACACACACACACACACCACACACACACACACACACACACACACACACACCACACCACTCCCACACACACAACCACACACACACCACACACACCACACACCACACCACACCCACACCACACCACACACACACACACACCCACACACCCACACACACACACACACACCACACCACACACACTACACACACACACACCACCAACACACCCACACCACCACACACACACACACACACACCCACCCACCACACCCACACACACACACACCACACCACACACACCACACACCCACACACAAAACACACCCCACACACACACCACACACACAACCACCCACACACACACACCCAACACACAACACCACACACACACACACCCACACCACACCCACAAACACACCCACACACAAAACAAACACCCCACAACACCCACACACCAACACACCCCCCACACACCACAAAACACACACCACCACCAACCCCACACAAAACACACACAACACACACACACACACAACCCACACCCCACACACACACAAAACACAACACCCACACACAAAACACCACACACACCCACACACACACCCCACACAACACACACACCCACACACACCCCACACACACACCCCCCCCCCCCCCCCCCCACACACCAACCACACACAACACAAACCCCACCCACACACACACACACACACCACCACCACAACCCCACCCACACACACCACACACACCACAAAACACACCCCCAACACACACACACACACAAACCCCACAACACCCCACACACAAACACACAACACACACCCACACACCACACAAAAACACACACACACACACACAACACCACCACACACCCCACCACACACACCCCAAACACACCACACCCACACACACACAACAACCCCCCCCCCCCCCCCCCCCCCCCCCCACACCACACACCACACACACACACACCACACACACACACACACACACACACACAACCACACACCACACACCAAAACAATTATGTCTGACATTGCCGAAATAAAGACTTTAATTTAGTGCTACTACTGCTACTCTCTCTCTCTCTCTCTCTCTCCTCTCTCTCTCTCTCTCTCTCTCTCTCTCTCTCTCTCTCTCTCTCCCTCTCATCTCTCTCTCTCTCTCTCTCCTCTCTCTCTCTCTCTCTCTCCTCTCTCTCTCTCTCTCGCTCGCTCGCTCGCTCGCTCTCTCGCTCTCTCGCTCTCCTCGCTCTCTCCTCTCTCTCCTCTCTCTCTCCTCTCTCTCTCTCTCTCTCTCTCTCTCTCTCTCTCTCTCTCTCTCTCTCTCCTCTCTCTCTCCAAAAGCATTAGGTCTAATATAACTAAAACCTAGAAAAAATTCCTAACAAGCTGATTTTTTCAGGATTCTCTCAGAATTGGGTTCTAAATAACATACTAAAAGTCCCGTGGAATTGAAGAACAGGAAAACCTTGAAATTCACGATTGCGGCCATAATGATTATTCCATAGCGATAACATTGGAAAATCAGTAACTGCATCAAGGTTTTTTTTATATATTTTTTTTTTACATTTGTGCCTATAGCGCCTGTAGGCAGTGGTGACCCAGGGCTCGGATGGTAGGCTCTGGAGGTTCACTTGAGGGCTGTGATGGTTGGTCCTCGCCTGTTGGTGGCGCAGGCAGCATTCTTATAGTGACGCCTGTGAGGCTCATGCCGCCCCCCTGTGTCCTCCGATGCACTCGCAGTCGAAGGTAGAGTTGATGGGCAGCATGTGGGTGTTCTTAGGCCACTCGACGGTGCAGAAAGGTTTTGGGTTTCTTCAGGGATCGAACTCGGGTCACCGAGAACGCCAGTCGGAGACTAACCGCTCCGCTACCGCCTCCCCTTGTGGTCAAACAGTGGTGTGTAATACCTGTATATATAGATCTTTTGGCATGGGAAATTTATTTATAAGCACTAAAAATCACTACAGACATTTTTAAGTAGGCAAATGTGTGACATGACATTATTTTGGTGTAAAAAAATATAAAATGTCAGAATATTTTGTTCAGTAAATTAAAGTAAAACAACTGATAAATTGTTCATGTCAAGAAAAAAAAGAATAACACTTAATGTACAACGGTGAAAAAGTTTACTAATCATATTTATTTATAGAATGTGGAAATGTATTCACAACGCCATTGTAAAAACAGGTTAAGTCATAACACAAATGTTTTCAATTAACTTCATCATTACATGATTGCTGTATCCCATTCAGTGGACTTGTAGCTGAAAATAGCTGTCAAGTGCTTAATGTTTGTGCAATTCCATATGTCTACATAGGTTACATAACGTTTAGTTAATTTCCAAGTATCCCAGGTACATCTGAATCAACTTGGATGTTGAAACATGAAAGTCCGTAACACTGACTGCACATAATTGATTTAAACCCCCTTTTTGGCAGCTACAAGCCCTACCACATCCAGTTTTGCAGCCACAGGAGATCATACGCAGCACTCTTGATGGGGCAATTGGCTTGTCTGTCTCTATGGCTGCCATTGTACCAATTGCTGTCACTTAACCAACCCCATTCCAAGGGAGACATTTCATTGCCCATCCACTGTTGCACAGTGTGATAGGTGCGGTAAGAATGAAATTTGGCTGCAGCACTTGTAGGAGGCAGTGATTCTATCCTAAACACAGAGGACAAAGATGCGTTACTGACTGATCGAGTGTACATGACGTGGCGCTGTTCATCCAGTGACCTTGCTCTCCCTGATCCATATAACCGCAGGATAAAAGCTTCCACATTTTTTGATATCTTTTCATGGGTACTGTTTGGTGACTTAAAGGTTTCCAGTACGTTCCATTCTTCGCTAGAGCTGATAAAATCTAGAGCTTTTAATTTCCCTTTCATATAGATGGCAGATGTTGTGTCATAGCCAGTGATAGCATGCGCAAACATAAGGTGGTCCTTGACACTGCTATTGGCTGATTGTATTGCTTGAATACTGTAGAGTTGGACTGGGTTTCGGCTGCAGAGCATTTGGATATTAGCAGTTGGGGAGGCTTGTGCCACCAGCATCACCAAAAGGTCTGTGTCTGTTCCAATTACAATAACTGGCCTCTCAGTCTGTTCACTCACACTGAGTGCCGTTGAGACTATCAGAGGATCAGCATCAGCCATATGTTGTTTCACTACAATCCCACTGTTTTGAAGGTCCAGTGTAAGGAAGTTGATTAGTCGAGACTTGTTTTTCTTATTATGTAGGAAAGCTTTCTGAGTAGTAGTGACTTTCATGGACCTTTCAAACAGTATGTCAGCTGATGTACATTGCAGGGCACGGCGCTGCTGCTCTGCAGCTTTGGTTGTCAGGCAGTCACTGTATCCCTCAAATACCACAACTGATTCCTTACCATAATGATGCATTACATAGGTTACATATGTATCACACACTTGTTCATAGGTAGCATCATTGGGCCATAGCACATTGTGGAGAAGGTGTCCCCCATCTAACACAAACTGAGCATTCTCTGGCATTTGAGTACTGGCACTAACTTTTGATTTAAGATGTGTCCCTAGTATATTTGTATTGGCTTTTCTCATAGACCCATTATCAAACAGTGAGGGAGGTTGCTGGGCCAGCTCATAGCATAAGTACTCTCCCATTTCAGTGGCGTCTTTGATTATACATGTTATGCGCAGGAAAAGAAGTGTTGGATTCACTACAGCATCTTGTCCTCGTACTTTGATGGTGTTTGTTGACCCAGATATGGTGGACACCCGATCTTTGCGGCTAAGTTTTACATCAGCCAGACATTTGCTCTCTAGACTACATGCTGCAGTCATGCCAATGGCATAGGCTTCATCACAGTTTACTTCCTTCCCAGCAACCCTGCCCGTTGAGATGGATATAAGAGATTCACAATCAGTGTAAGTAAAGGGTGAATGGACCCGCAGCCATTGAGCAAAAACTTTAAAGTCTCTTGCATCTCTGGCTGCACTACTGGCCCGTAGGTCCTTGTATTGCTCGGATGATGTTGCATGGACTCCTGTGAATACCTCCAGTGAATCACAGACCGGGATACAGCAATCAGTTAATTGAAAACATTTGTGTTATGACTTAACCTGTTTTTACAATGGCGTTGTGAATACATTTCCACACTCTATAAATAAATATGATTAGTAAACTTTTTCACCGTTGTACATTAAGTGTTATTCTTTTTTTTCTTGACATGAACAATCTATCAGTTGTTTTACTTTAATTTACTGAACAAAATATTCTGACATTTTATATTTTTTTACACCAAAATAATGTCATGTCACACATTTGCCCACTTAAAAATGTCTGTAGTGATTTTTAGTGTTTATAAATAAACTTCCCATGCCAAAAGATCTATATATACAGGTATTACACACCACTGTTTGACCACTTGATGCAGAGTTACTGATTTTCCAATGTTATCGCTATGGAATAATCATTATGGCCGCAATCCTGAATTTCAAGGTTTTCCTGTTCTTCAATGCCACGGGACTTTTAGTATGTTATTTAGAACCCAATTCTGAGTGAATCCTAAAAAAATAAGTTTGTTAGGAATTTTTTCTATGTCAAACCTAATGTTCCTGGACTATCGTGTATTTTTTACATTTCTGATTTTTTACCTTTGAATTTTTATATAGTCTTAAATGCTTCTATTTTATTTTCCTTCGTACCAAAAAATGCAAAGAAAGAAAGAAAGAAAACATATTGGAGTGCTTTCCAATTTTTTTTTTTATCACTATTTTCCTTTTTTCAAGTTTTTTGTTAAGGTTGAAACGTTCTTCGAATTTCCATTTTTCAGTATTTATTTTTATTCTTTTGAGTCTAGTAAAGGGAGAGGAAAAATAACCCAGAAGCCGAACAATCCCCCCCCCCCACCACCACCCACCCACCCACCCACCACACCCACCCACCCAACCACCCACCCACCCACCACCCACCCACCAACCACCACCCACCCACACACACACACACACACACCACACACACAACACAAAATTATTATTATTTTTTTTTAATTTTCCACACTCTTGTTCCTTCCTTTCTTCCTTCCTTCCTTTCTTTCCACCTTTCCATAACTTTTCTTATCCATCTTTATTATTATTCCCCTTGCTTCCTTTTAATTTATCTCCTTCTCTCCTTCCATTCAGGTATTATTAAAATGCATAGGAAGGTTATTTTCGCACGCAGGAATGTGGGAAGAGGAGGAGGAGGAGGAGGAGGAGGAGGAGGAGGAGGAGGAGGAGGAGGAGGAGGAAATAGTGGATTAAAATAACGGAGAAGGAAGCGTAGGAGGAGAAAAAGAAGATAGGAGGAGGAGTAGGAAGTAGCGACCTCCTGACTTTTATACCTTTTTTATTACCTGGATATGTTTGGAAGGAAGGAAGGAAGGAAGGGAGGGAGGGGAGATTCTAGAGGAGATGAGATAAGGGAAAGTATTCATAATGTCTTCTGATGATTTAAAGGAAGAGAAGGAAGAAGAAGAAGAAAGAGGAGGAGAAGAAGAGAAGGAGTAGGAGAAGAGATGAAGAAAGAGATGAAGATGGAAGAGGAGGAGGAGGAGGACTAGAAGATGGAAGAGGAGGAGGAGGAGGACAAGAAGAAGGAGAAGAAGAGAAGGAGGAAGAAGAAGTAGAAAAGTAAGAAGAAGAAGAGGAGGAAGAGAAGGAGTGTCAAATTATGGTGTTGAGGTAATATAATGGTGGTGGTGGTGGTGGTGGTGAGAAGGAAGCACTATAAGCATTACCATTTAATAAGAGTAATGGTGATTTAATGGTAGCCTAAAATTGAAACTATACATCATAAGGTGACATCCAGGTAACCAGCTAACTACTTAATTGCTTTTGTTACTGTTGTTATTTATGTTTTTATTACTACTCTTCCCTTGTTAATATTTTGTTATATTATTATTTTGTTGCTATTGTTATTGCTATTATTATTATTACTCCTCTTTTGTTAATATTTTTTGTAGTTATTTTGTTAATTTTCTTATTGCTATTATTATTACTCCTCTAGTTCATATTTTTTTATTATTTGTTATTTAATTAAGCAGATATTTTATTGAAGTACGTCGTGTGTGTGTGTGTGTGTGTGTGTGTGTATGTGTGTGTGTGTATGTGTGTGTGTGTGTGTGTGTGTGTGTGTGTTAGTGTTAGTGTTAGTGTTAGTGTTAGTGTTAGTGTGTGTGTGTGTCTGTTTGTTGTCTGTAGTGTTGTTGTTGTCTGTCTGTCTGTCTGTGTGTGTTGTTGTGTGTGTGGTGTGAGTGTGAGTGTGAGAGTGTGAGTGTGAGTGTGAGTGTGAGTGTGAGTGTGAGTGTGAGTGTGAGTGTGAGTGTGAGTGTGAGTGTCTGTGTCTGTGTGTGTGTCTGTGTCTGTGTCTGTGTGTGTGTGTGTGTGTACCGGCGCGCACTTACCTAAAAATAACACTGTGCCATTTATATCGGTTTTCCCCTTGTTATGTGTTCCCATTGTCCCCCAGGGCTAAGTACACCATGGAAAGGGCGTTACGTTTTCTGTTCCATATTACCAGGAAGGAAACGAGGCGTAACACACGATAGTAAAACACCCATGAAAGGAAAGTATTAACACCATTATTCCTATTTCTCCTACTCTTCCTCCTCCTCTTCCTCCTACTCTTCCTCCTACTCTTCCTCCTCCTCTTCCTCCTACTCTTCCTCCTACTCTTCCTCCTACTCTTCCTCCTACTCTTCCTCCTACTCTTCCTCCTACTCTTCCTCCTCCTCTTCCTCCTACTCTTCCTCCTCTTTCTACTTTCTCCTACTTTTCATCTTCCTCCTTTCTTCTTTCTCTTACAACAGCTTTCTTCGTCGTTGCTGTTTGTTTTCTTTTATTTTTAAATACCCTTCCTCCTTTTTCTATTTTGGTCTTTTTTTAATTACACTTCCTCCTTCCTTCCTTCTTTTTTTTCTTCCTCTCCTTACTTTCCTTCCTCCTTCCTTCCTTGCTCTCCTTCCTTCCTTCCTTCCTTCCTCCCTTCCTTCCTTCCTTCCTTCCTCCCTTCCTCCCTTCCTCCCTCTCTTCCTTCCTTCCTTCTTTCCTTCCTTTTCTTTTCTTTTTATCTTTCCACCTCCTTCCTCTCTTCCTTCCTTCCTTCCTTCCTCTTCCTTCCTTCCTTCCTTCCTTCTTTTCCTTTTAATATATTTTACCTTCCTACCTCGCTTCCTTCCTTCTATATATGCCCAGAACCTCTTTTCCCTCCTCCTCCTCCTCCTCCTCTTTTCCCTCCTCCTCCTCCTTTTCTTTTCTTTTCCCTCTTCCTCCTCCTCCTCCTCCTCATTATGATCAGTATGCATTACGTAATGAAACTCATAGATTTCCTGCGACCAGACAGTGTACCTTTTTGTGCTTTGTAAATGTCCAGGATAATGGCTGTGTGTGTGTGTGTGTGTGTGTGTTGTGTGTGTGTGTGTGTGTGTGTGTGTGGTGTGTGTGCGTGTGTCTGTGTGTTGAGATGGTGATTACGGAAGATTTATTGCTCGTGGACTGAAAACACAAACACACACACACACGCGCACACGCACACGCACACGCACACGCACACACACACACACACACACACACACACACACACACACACACACACACACACACACTGAATTATTAAAGGAAACGGCAATTTTGGTCTCAAAGGGGAATAGGAGAGGGGCGCCGCCCCCCTATATGGTATTCCCCAGAGAGAGAGAGAGAGAGAGAAGAGAGAGAGAGAGAGAGAGAGAGAGAGAGAGAGATTCTAAGAAACAATAGATTTAAAAACGTTAAAAAAAGAGGATAAAAAATAAGAAAAGGGGGAAAATAATCAGAATAAGAGAAAATGGAAAATAAAGTGAGGGGAAAGAAAGAAAAGGGAAATAAAGTGAGAGAAAAGAGATACAAAGGGAAAGTATGAGGAATTAAGTGAGGGAAAAGAGAGGAAAGGGGAAAATATGGGTAAATAAAGTGAAGGGAAGAGAGAAAAGGGAAATAAAGTGAGGGAAAAGAAAGAAGAGATAAAATAAAGTGCGGGGTAATAAAGAAAAGGGGAAATTTATGTGAGGGGAAAAGAAAGAAAAAGGGGAAATAAAGTGAGGGAAAAGAGAAAAGAAAAATATAGCTGGAAAGTAAAGTGAGGGTTAAGAAAGAAAATGGGAAATAAAGTGATTGACAAAGAGAAAAGAGGAAAATATAGTGAGGGAAAACAGAAGAGGGGAAAATAAGAAAAGGGGAACATTAAGTGAGGGGAAAAATATAGGGGGGAAATAAAGTGAGGGTAAACAAAGAAGGGGAAAATTAAGTTGGGGAAAAAAAGAAAAGGGGAAATATAGTGAGGGGAAAAAGAAGGGAAAACAGGGTGAGGGTAAAGACAGCGAAGGGGGAAATGGGGGGAAATAAAGTGATGGGATGAAGACACAAAACAAGGGCAAAAAATAAAAGGGGAAAACAGTGAGGGGAGAAAGGGTACATGACGTAAGAGTGAGGGGAAGTGGGTGTCTGATACATCCCCAGCCTTAATGAGTCACATCCCCTCACATCCCATCACTCCCCTCACCCGTCCCGTGACTCATCCGCCTCCTGTCTGGGTGACGAGGATGAGGGTTGTTGTTCACCCAGGGTCTTGATCGGGGGTACTGGACTCGCGATCGCTGGTTGTTGTTCACCCAGGGTCTTGATCGGGGGTACTGGACTCGCGATCGCTGGTTGTTTGGGTTATAGTAGAGAGGGTATAGAGACTGATCTTTTGGTTAAGGCTGGTACGAGAGAGAGAGAGAGAGAGAGAGAGAGAGAGAGAGAGAGAGAGAGAGAGAGAGAGAGAGAGAGAGAGAGAGAGAGTTCCCCTTTTCCACCTTCACATAACCTTAAGAACCGGGTTAGTTTCTTTCGACCCCTCTCTCTCTCTCTCTCTCTCTCTCTCTCTCTCTCTCTCTCTCTCTCTCTCTCTCTCTCTCTCTCTCTCTCTCTCTTTTACGTATTTTTACCATTGTTTTGTTTGATTATTTTCCTATCCTTTGTTTTAGCAGATTCATATAAAGGGTCGCTTCCTTAATTGGACAGAAATTGCTTTGGGACCTGTGCCTGTGTGTGTGTGTGTGTGTGTGTGTGGTGTGAGTGTGAGTGTTGTGTGTGTGGTGGTGTGTGTGTGTGTGTGTGTGTGTGTGTGTGTGTGTGTTCATCTAGTTGTATTTTACAGGGCCTGAGCAACGCTCGTATGGCCCCGTCTCCATATCAACATTTATTTAATCATTCCTCCTTAGTGCTTAGTGTTGGGGGAAGCCACCACCCCGGGAGGGGGGTCACAAACACCCGGCTAACACCCGGTACCCATTCACTGCTGGGTGGACAGGGGCTCGGGTTTTTAAGAAGACCGCCCGTCTGTCTTCGCTCAGCCCGGGGATCGAACCCGGGACTTCTCGGTTGTGAGCCGAGCGTGCTAACCCTTACACTACGGAGTTCCCCATTTGTGTGTGTGTGTGAAATCTTCATATGTCATGTATTTTTCGGTAAATTCTATAATCATTGGATAATTTAGAGTATTAAAATATTTGCCTTACATATACATTTCCATTATGAGAAATTTATATATCAATGACTTGAATTTAGAGGATTAATGCGTAATTTATAACTTTGAACTTCAATATGATAAAATTACAACAGTATTGATAACGTCACACAACAACAACAACAACAACAACAGGAAAGAAATAGGTAAAAACAAAAAAACTAAACTAAAATTAGTTATTCTAAGCATCAGGTGTAGTGTTTTTGAGATAGGGTGACGAGGGGGGGGCAGATGTGTGTGTGTGTATGTGTGTGTGTGTGTGTGTGTGTGTGTGTGTGTGTGTGTGTGTGTGTGTGTGTGTGTGTGTGTGTGTGTCATCCATCACCTGTCCATAAGTAATGCGAGGGCGTGGGAAGGTGGAAAACAAGGTGTGTGTTGGACCAAAAACTATAAAAAAGAAATAAGAAGGAAATGGAGCTTCTTAGATGTGTGTTGAGAGAGAGAGAGAGAGAGAGAGAGAGAGAGAGAGAGAGAGAGAGAGAGAGAAGAGAGAGAGAGAGAGAAGAGAGAGAGAGAGAGAGAGAGATACATTAAGCAAGAAAAGTGATGAGTATAAGGAGGACTTAATTAGTTTGCCAGAGTTCGGGAATTGTCGATGAAGTTTGAAGGGAAAAATAATATCCATTCGATGCACAACCAATTCGCAGGAGGAGGAGGAGGGGAGGGAGGAGGAGGAGAGGAGGAGGAGGAGGAGGAGGAAACATAGGGGATTTTTTGTTCCATCTTCTGTCTGTCTTTAGATTCCTCCTCCTCCTCCTCCTCCTCCTCCTCCTCCTCCTCCTCCTCCTCCTCCTCCTCCTCCTCCTCCTATTTCTCTTCCTCTTCCTTCTTTTCACTTACTTGTGACACTGATTAAAATTCTCTTCATTCACCACCAAGTCACTCAATGTATGCTCTCTCTTCTCTCTCTCTCTCTCTCTCTCTCTCTCTCTCTCTCTCTCTCTCTCTCTCCCCTCCCCTCTCTCTCTCTCTCATCGTGCTTCTTTACCCTTTACTTCCATGTCAATCACCCCCCCCCCAAACACACCGTACTCCGTCGGAACTCCGTAGTGTAAGGGTTAGCACACTCGGCTCACAACCGAGAAGTCTCGGGTTCGATCCCCGGGCGGAGCGAAGACAGACGGGCGGTCTTCTTAAAAACCCGAGCCCCTGTCCACCCAGCAGTGAATGGGTACCGGGTGTTAGCCGGGGGTTTGTGACCCCCCTCCCGGGGTGGTGGCTTCGGCCAGCACTAAGAACTAAGAATGAATGATAAAAATGTTGATATGGAGACGGGGCCATACGAGCGTTGCTCAGGCCCTGTAAAATACAACTAGATGAATACAACTAGATTAACACACACACACACACACACACACACACACACACACACACACACACACAGTTTTAATTAAGGCATCTGTGTAATGGCAAGGGAATCGAATACCATACGAACCAGACTGAAAAAAAACGATATTAAATAAAACGGAAAATATAAAAACAGTGTAGCGTTTCAGTTAATTTCGTTTCCCTGTTTTAATGTTTCGTTTGATGGTGAACTCTGGGTGTTGCGTTACGTTCGTTCAGTTACTTTTCGTTATTCTTTCGTTCTAAGTTCGTTAAGTGAATTTTCGTTATTTTCGTTATAAGTTTGTTAAGTTAATTTTCGTTATTTTCGTTACAAGTTCGTTAAGTGAATTTTCGTTATTCTTTCGTTATTTCGTTATATATATGGTTTATGTTTTTTATTTTTTCTTATTTATTCTAGTATTTTATGATCGCCCTTCGTTATTTTTTTTTTTTATAATTTTTTTTTTATAACTTTTAAGAAACAATAAATGAAAAAACTGGGTAAAAAGAAACGCGAGGGGAAAATAATAAGAAAAGAGGGGAAACTAAAAAGAATAATAGGGATAAATAGGAAATAAAGTGAGGGGAATTTTTTTTTGTTTGTCTATTTATTTATTTATTTTTATTGCTTTATTTATATTTTTATTTTTATTGTTATTATTATTTTTTCTTTATTCTTTCATGGAATTTAAAGATGCAATGTGAGGGAAATATATTGTTTGTAAAAAATTATATATTGAAGTGTGCAGTGTTTTTTGTATATATTCATTTATTCATATATTCTGTGCATACATATATACATACATACATACATACATATTTTGGAGGTCAGTACATACAATGAAAAAATAATATATTGTATTTTGCTTTATTTAGACTTTTTGCAGATTTTCACAAGATTGAGTTTTTTTTTTTTTTTTTACTTTTTTTTTGCAGATTTTCACAAGATTTGAGTTTTTTTTTTTTTTTTACTTTTTTTTGCAGATTTTCACATGATTGAGTATTTTTTTTTTTACTTTTTTTTGCAGATTTTCACATGATTGAGTATTTAAAAAAAAATTCCATACACATAAATTTCCCTCATTACATAACATTTATTTTCTCATTTAATTTCATATTTCACAAAGACATATTTTCTACCTACATTTTGTTTTATTTATTTAATTATCTATTTTTTTTGGAGATTTTTTACTAGATTGAGTATATTTAATTAATTATACTTGCCACTCATAAATTTCCCTCATTACGTAACATTAATTTTCTGATTTGATTTCATATTTCACAAACACTTATATTTTACACATACATTTTGTTTTTTTTATTTATTTATCTTTATTTTTTTGCTGATTTCCACTAAATTGAGTATTTTTTTTAACATGGCACACTCATAAATTTCTCTCATTATAAAACATATATTTTCTGATTTGATTTTATATATCAGAAACATTTGTATTTCCTCTATATTTTGTAGTATTTTGATTTAGTGATTTAGTATCCTAACCTTTACACATTCATTTATTTTCATTTACTAACATTCATTGACATTTATTTTCAGATTTTATTTTATATCATATTCACAACGCTTATATTTCCCACTTTTATTTTGTTTCATTAATATATTTATCGTTATTGTTTTGCAGACTTTCACAAGATTTAGTATTTTTAAAACTTGCTACACTCATAAATATCCACTCATTTATTTTCTGATTTTATTTTATATATCGCACACATTTTCCACTTTTTATTTCTGTAGTATTTAATGAAGTGATGTAGTATTATATATAACCTTACACGTTCATTAACACACTACATTAACCTCATATTTTCCACTTTTTATATATGTAGTATTTTAATTAAGCGATTTAATATTATAACCTTACACGTTCATTAACACACTACATTAGCCTCATATTTTCCTGTTTTATTCGTGTAGTATTTTAATGAAGTAATTTAATATTATAACCTTACACTTCCATTAACACTACATTAACCTCATATTTTCCACTTATTTTTGTGCGTTTATTCAAATTCCAATGTTCAAAAGTTAATGAAACTATATATTACACTTTTTTTTTATTATGCTACGTAAAAGGAACATTTATATACCAATAACATTTACAATTATTTCTCTTGTATTTTCCTTCATTTCATATAATTTATTTTCTGATTTTATTTTATATTTCAGAACACTTATATTTCCACTTTTTATTTGTGTAGTATTTAATGAAGTTATTTAGTATTATAACCTTACACGTCCACTAACACACTACATTAACCTCATATTTTTTAATTTTCCACTTATTTGTGTGCGTATATTTCAATTCCAATGTTAAAAAAAAATTAATGAAATTCTTGTGTATTCCTCTATTGTATTATGCCATTATGTAAAAGGTTTATGTTTATTCAAAGGTTTATGTTTATTCAAATTCCAGTGTTAAAAGTTAATGAAATTCTTGTGTATTCCACTATTATATTATGCTACTATTAAAAGGAACATTTGTATCCCAATAACAGATATAATAACAATAAACATAACAATATATAAACAACACACAATAACATGTATGATTAAATTTCATGTTTTTTTTATGGTAAGGAGAAAACGTTTTACCCTTTTCGTTTTCGCATTTTTCTTTTTCATTTTATTTTCATTTTAACATTTTACCCTTTTCATTTTAACGTTTTACCCTTTTCATTTTAACGTTTTACCCTTTTCATTTTAACGTTTTACCCTTTTACATTTTACTTTTCATTTAACGTTTACCCTTTTCATTTTAACTTTACCCTTTTCATTTTAACGTTTACCCTTTTCTTTTAACATTTTACCCTTTTCATTTTAACGTTTACCCTTTCATTTAACATTTAACCCTTTTCATTTTAACATTTTACCCTTTTCATTTTAACATTTTACCCTTTTCATTTTAACATTTTACCCTTTTCATTTTAACATTTTACCCTTTTCATTTTAACGTTTTACCCTTTTCATTTTAACATTTTACCCTTTTCATTTTAACATTTTACCCTTTTCGTTTTAACATTTTACCCTTTTCATTTTAACATTTTACCCTTTTCATTTTAACGGTTTACCCTTTTCATTTTAACATTTTACCCTTTTCATTTTAACGTTTTACCCTTTTCATTTTAACGTTTTACCCTTTTCATTTTAACGTTTTACCCTTTTCATTTTAACGTTTTACCCTTTTCATTTTAACGTTTTACCCTTTTCATTTTAACGTTTTACCCTTTTCATTTTAACGTTTTACCCTTTTCATTTTAACATTTTACCCTTTTCATTTTAACATTTTACCCTTTCATTTTAACATTTTACCTTTTCATTTTTACATTTTACCCTTTTCATTTTTACATTTTACCCTTTTCATTTTTACATTTTACCCTTTTCATTTTAACATTCTACCCTTTTCGTTTTAACGTTTTACCCTCTACATTTTAACGTTTTACCCTTTTCGTTTTTACATTTTACCCTTTTCGTTTTAGTGTTTTACCCTTTTCTATATTAAATGTTTGATGTATTTCTTAATTTTTTGTGTTGCTGTTTTTGTTAATGGCTTCTTTTTATTCTTCCTCAGGTAAGAGACGTAACTTCTTGTGGCCGATGTAACAGCAGGTAATATTGAAGAGAGAGAGAGAGAGAGAGAGAGAGAGAGAGAGAGAGAGAAGAGAAGAGAGAAGAGAGAGAGAGAGAGAGAGAGAGAGAGAGAGAGAGAGAGAGAGAGACTGGTATGACATCGATGGAGAAAAAAAGAAAAAGATAAAAAAGGAAGGAAAGAGAAAAAAAAGAAAAAAATATATAAACAAAAATTAGTTACGGTAAATATGTGAAAAATAGACGAAATTAATGAAGAAGAAGAAGAGCAGCAGGAAATTGGGTATTTTGAGGGAAGGGAATTAGATGGTAAAGGATAGAATGGGAAGGAAGGAAGGAAGGAAGGAAGGAAAGAAGGAAGGAACGAAAGCAAGGAAAGGAGTGAAGTGAGTAAAGGAAGTGAAGGAAGAAGGAAGGAAAGAAGTGATGGAAGGAAGGAACGAAGGCAAGGAAGGAAGGAAGTGAGTAAAGGAAGTGAAGGAAGAAGGAAGGAAGGAAGGAAGGAAGTAAAGGAACGAAAGCAAGGAAAGGAGTGAAGTGAGTAAAGGAAGTGAAGGAAGAAGGAATGAAAGAAGTGAAGGAAGGAAGTGAAGGAAGGAAGGAAGGAAGGAAGGAAAGGAAGGTAAAGCAAGGAAAGGAGTGAAGTGAGCAAAGAAAGTGAAGGAAGAAGAGTGAAGGAAGGAAGTAAAGGAAAGAAAGAAGTAAAGGAAGGAAGGAAGGATGAGGATAGGACTTTCAAGCTACTGGGGTCATAAATAGGATGGCTCTCTCACCTTTATACACCTGTTCCTACCTGCACACACTTCCCCCTCATCCCTGTACACACACCTGTCCCCTCACATCCCACCTGCAAACACACCCAAACCAGAAATAACAGAATCTGAATAATAAACCAGAATTTATTGAACTGAATTAAATAAACCAGATCTGCCTCCCCTTTCAAGAATCATATATGCAAATAGTCAGTTATATAGTCAGCCAAATTGTCAAATAGTCAGTTATATAGTCAGCCAAATAGTCAATAGTCAAATAGTAGTTATATAGTCAGCCAAATAGTCAAATAGTCAAATAGTCAGTTATATAGTCAGCCAAATAGTCAGCCAAATAGTTAAATAGTCAGTTATATTGTCAGCCAAATAGTCAAATAGTCAGTTATATTGTCAGCCAAATAGTCAAATAGTCAGTTATATTGTCAGTCAAATCGTCAGTTATATTGTCAGCCAAATAGTCAAATAGTCAGTTATATTGTCAGCCAAATAGTCAAATAGTTATATTGTCAGCCAGATAGTCAAATAGTCAGTTATATTGTCAGCCAGATAGTCAAATAGTCAGTCATATTGTCAGCCAAATAGTCAAATAGTTAGTTATATTGTCAGCCAAATAGTCAAATAGTCAGTTATATTGTCAGCCAAATAGTCAAATAGTCAGTTATATTGTCAGCCAAATAGTCAAAGTCGTTAATTGTCAGCCAATGTTATATTGTCAGCCAGAAAGTCAAATATCAGTTATATTGTCAGCCAAATAGTCAAATAGTCAGTTATATTGTCAGCCAATAGTCAAATAGCAGTTATATGTCAGCCAAAAAGTCAATAGTTATATTGTCAGCCAAATAGTCAAATAGTCAGTTATATTGTCAGCCAAATAGTCAAATAGTCAGTTATATTGTCAGCCAAAAAGTCAAATAGTTATATTGTCAGCCAAATAGTCAACTAGTCAGTTATATTGTCAGCCAAATAGTCAAATAGTCAGTTATATTGTCAGCCAAATAGTCAACTAGTCAGTTATATTGTCAGCCAAATAGTCAACTAGTCAGTTATATTGTCAGCCAAATAGTCAAATAGTCAATTATATTGTCAGCCAAATAGTCAACTAGTCAGTTATATTGTCAGCCAAATAGTTAAATAGTCAGTCTAGACAGCGTATCGCAAAAACTAGATAAAAATATACATAAACGGCTTGGAAACGAGGTCATTTTCTTAGTTATGAGCACAAGGTTATTTTTAATTTTTATTTTGTTTAAAGGATATTGGAGGAGGAGGAGGAGGAGGAGGACGAGGAGGAGGAGGACTAACATTGTAGGGAAAAAAATAAAATAAAAGTCTGGAGTAATCGGGAAATGTAGGAAAGAAACACGTAGGTGAAGGAAAGGGGAAGTTAGTTAGGGAATGGAGAGAGAGAGAGAGAGAGAGAGAGAGAGAGAGAGAGAGAGAGAGAGAGAGAGAGAGAGAGAGAGAGAGAGAGAGAGAGAGAGAGAGAGAGAGAGAGAGGAACAGCAGGTTAGTAGATCAGTGTGTTCTCTCATCTTTTTTTTTCCTCTGCAGTCTCTCTCTCTCTCTCTCGCTCCTCTCTCTCTCTCTCTCTGCAGTCTCTATCTCTGCAGTCTCACTCTCTCTCTCTCTCTCTCTCCTCTCTCTCTCCTCTCTCTCCTCTCTCTCTCTTCTCTCATCTCTCTCTCTCTCTGCAGCGCCTGGCATCCATAGCAACACCACCACCCCTCTCCTCCTCCTCCTCCTCCTCCTCCTCCTCCTCCTCCCCTCCTCCTCCTCCTCCTCCATTATAATCAATCCTGGACAGATGTTTTCTTCCTTACTTACCCTGGTCACTCACTTCTTTATTTATTTGTATTATATTTAGAACGCACCCTCTTGCTCTGGAGGTATTT
Source organism: Chionoecetes opilio (assembly GCA_016584305.1). Classification (NCBI taxonomy): domain Eukaryota; kingdom Metazoa; phylum Arthropoda; class Malacostraca; order Decapoda; family Majidae; genus Chionoecetes; species Chionoecetes opilio. The sequence goes on from JACEEZ010024149.1 coordinate 188,345, forward strand.
TTTGTTATTATTATTTTTTCTAGTATTATTGTTGACATGTTGCTCTCTTTGTGCGTGCGTTGTGTGTGTGTGTGTGTGTGTGTGTGTGTGTGTGTGTGTGTGGTGTGTGGTGTGTGTGTGTGTGTGTGTGTGTGTGTGTGTGTGCCATATTGATAATGATAATGATGATAATAATAATAGTAGATTTTTTTGGTTTACTGTTTTTATTAAGTCACTAGCCGCAAAGCCGCCCTCCGGGCGGACTTTTTGGCTAGCTCCTGCGGAGGGCTATTGGTGGGCCTTCGGCCCACCAAACACAGACTCTCCAGATAGCCCCTTCTAACTTTCCTGAAATCATGGATGTAGAAATGTATGTATTAACGCCAACCCATTCACATCATCCCCAACCCATTCACTCACCCATTACCCATCACCCCCCACCCATTCACTCACCCATTACCCATCACCCCCCACCCATTCACTCAC
>JACEEZ010024149.1:196309-199117 GCA_016584305.1 Chionoecetes opilio
CTTATTTTTCCATTTTCTCCTTATTTCTGCTTATTTTTCCATTTTCTCCTTATTTCTGCTTAATTTTTTCTTATTCTCCTTATTTCTGCTTAATTTTCCATATTCCCCTTATTTCTGCTTATTTTTGCATATTCCCCTTATTTCTGCTTATTTTCCCATTTTCTCCTTATTTCTGCTTATTTTTCCATATTTTCCTTATTTCTGCTTATTTTTCCATATTCCTTATTTCTGCTTATTTTTCCATATTCTCCTTATTTCTGCTTATTTTTCCATATTCTCCTTATTTCTGCTTATTTTTCCACATTCTCCTTATTTCTGCTTATATTTCCATTTACTCCTTATTTCTGCTTAATTTTCCATATTCTCCTTATTTCTGCTTATTTTTCCATTTACTCCTTATTTCTGCTTAATTTTCCATATTATCCTTATTTCTGCTTATTTTTCCATATTTTCCTTATTTGTGCTTATTTTTTCCATATTATCCTTATTTCTGCTTATTTGTCCTTATTCTCCATATTTCTGCTTATTTTTAAAATTTTCCTTATTTCTGCTTATTTTTTTAATTTTCCTTATTTCTGCTTATTTTTCCATATTTTCCTTATTTCTGCTTATTTTTCCATATTATCCTTATTTCTGCTTATTTGTCCTTATTCTCCATATTTCTGCTTTTTTTAAAAAAAATTTTCTATTTCTGCTTATTTTTATAATTTTCCTTATTTCTGCTTCTCTTTCCACTTTATTTTTTCTTCTTTATTTTGTTGTCTCTGTCCTCTTGTTCTTTCTACTGCTTTTGGTCCTCCTCCTCCTCCTCCTCCTCCTCCTCCTCCTCCTCCTCCTCCTCCTTTTGTCCTCTTCCTCCTATTTTGAGGTCATAAAAAAAAGTCTTTGTTTTGTTGTTTATGTTTGTTTGTGGGTACGTGTGTTTGTTTACTCTTATTTCTATGGCTTTTATCTTATCTTTATTTGTATAGTGTCCTCTCTCTCTCTCTCTCTCTCTCTCTCCTCTCTCTCTCTCTCTTCTCTCTCTCTCCTCTCTCTCTCTCTCTCTCTCTCTCTCTCTCTCTTCTCTCTCTCTCTCTCTCCTCTCTTCTCTTTTTCTCCCACATATTTACCCATACTTCTCAACTTCCAAATCCTCCTCCTCCTCCTCCTCCTCCTCCTCCTCCTCCTCCTCCTCCTCCTCCTCTCCTCCTCTCCTCCTCCTCCTCCCCCTCCACCTCCTCTCTCCTCCTCCTCCTCTCCTCCTCATGACCCCAGAGCGGTGTAATGTGAACCTATTGGCTGAAGATATTTGTACAGGGGGGCGGGGGGCGGTAGGGGGGGCAGGGGGACGTCGGTAGGGGGGCAGGAGGGCGCTGGTATAGGGGTTGGGGGCATGGACTCCTTTGTACACCCCAATGTTGCCCCCTACTCTTCCAGGTAAGGTGTTTGAGCCCGGGAAAAGGAAACGGGGAATTATACTTTGGGAGAAAAGGGGGAAAGGAAAGGGAAGAGGGGAGGTTAAAAAAGGAAGAGGGGGAAAGGGAAAAGGAAAGTTGGAGAAAAAGAGAAAAAAGAAGGGAAAGGAAAGAAGAGGAAAAGATTGGGGAAAAAAGAAAAAAATAAGGAAAGGAGGGAAGAAAAGGGGGAAGGAGTAGGTTGGGGAAAAAGGAAAAAAAGTAAGAAAAAAGAAAGGAATGGAGGGAAAGGAAAGAGGGAAGAAAGGAGGAGGATTGGGAAAATGTTAAAAAAAAAGTAAGGAGGAAGTAAGAGTGAGAAGGTAAATTGGAGAAAAAAGGAAAAAAAAAAAAGGGAGGGAAGGGAAAAAGTAAAGAAAAGTAATGAAAAAGGGACAAAAAGGATGGAAAGGGTGGGAAGATTAAAGGTAGATTAGGGGAAAAAAGGAAAAAAAGGTAAGGAGGAAGGAAAAGAAGGAAGATTAATAGGTAGATTGGGGAAAAAGGGAAAAAGAGGTATAGTAATAGGTAGTATAGTAAGTAAGTAAGTATAGTATAGTTAAAGGTAGAGTAAGGAGGGAAGAAAGAGTGGAAGGTTAAAGGTAAGGGAAAATAGAAAAAAAGAAAGTCGGAAGGTGAAAATAAAAGTACATATAAAAATGGTAGCTAAAGGATAGAAAATTGGGGAAAACGATGAGGGAAAAGGAGGGAAAGGGGAAAAAAAAGGGAAATGATAAAAGGAAAAAAAATTAAAGGAAGTATAGGAAGGAAAAGATAATAATTTCAATTGTCTAAAAATAAAATAAAAAATGAAGGTAGATTTAGGAAAAATGGGGAAAACTGAAATGAGGGAAGGAGGGAGGGGAAAAAAGGAAAAGTAAGATTTGGGAGTAAAAGGGAAATAAGAGTGAAATTTAAGGGGAAGGTAGATTGTGGAAAAAGGGGAAAAAATGTAAGAAGGGAAGGAAGAGGGGAAATTAAGAAGGTAGATTGTGGAAAAAGGGGAAAAAAGGTAAGGAGGAAAGGAAGAGGGGAAATTAAGAAGGTAGATTGGGAGTAAAGGGGAAAAAAGGGGAAATTAAGAAGGTAGATTGTGGAAAAAGGGGAAAAAATATAAGAAGGGAAGGAAGAGGGGAAATTAAGAAGGTAGATTGGGAGTAAAGGGGAAAAAAGAGGGGAAATTAAGAAGGTAGATTGTGGAAAAGGGGGAAAAAATTAAGAAGGGAAGGAAGAGGGGAAATTAAGAAGGTATATTGGGAGTAAAGGGGGAAAAAAAAGGTAAGGAAGAGGGGAAAAGTGGGAAGGTTAGTAGGTAGGAGTAAAAAATAGCAGAAAATAAATTAAAAAATAAACGGGGAAGGATGGGAAAAAA
>JACEEZ010024150.1:0-35486 GCA_016584305.1 Chionoecetes opilio
AATCTGTATTATTTACAATTTTTTCCCCGTAGCACAGATAGGGTTTTCCCTTCCCCAGCCTCTCCCCAACCCAAGGGGGAAATATTTTAGCAGTTTGCTGATTTAACATCCACGCAGCCAAGATGTTCTACGGCCTGCCATGAACATTTGCGTAGGATGGTGTACCAGTATGCCATAGCTTGTGGGAGCAAGAGCATCCCTCCCGCCTGGGAGAAAGAGAAAATGGCGACAAGGGACTGGTACTATGCCTTCATGAACCGTCTTTCCAAACCTTGTATTGAAGGCTCCGAAAGGGCATTTTCCATTGCCAGGATGTTGCCTTTAAACAAAGTCAATGTGGAAACCTTCTTTAAGGCTTACACATTAGCTTTGGAGAAGTACACATTCACGCCGGACCGGATATACAATTTGGATGAGAGTTCATTGTCGACTGTTATAAAGCCAGTCAAGGTTGTGTGTGCGAGAGGCCAGCCAGTAGCCACCCCAGGTAACTCGTGAACGCGGGGGACAGCATGACGTTTGTGGGCATTATAAATGCTGGGGGGCCCGTCCATCCCTCCAGTGTTTATAATTCCCAGATGCCGAGGGAATCCCGCTTTCATGAGGAACACGATCTTTGGTTCCAAAGGGATATTGCATCCTAGTGGCTGGATGAAGGGTTTGAAGGGCTTCGTGCAGACACTTCAGCATCTCCATGAGAAGTCTTGTTCTTCTGTAGAGAAAAAGATTTTTTCCCTGATCATGGACAATGCTGAATGTCACATGAACATTCAGCCTGTTGATTTTGCGATAATGCATGGTATCGTGATGTTACTTGCCTCCGCTAACAGACAAACTCCAGCCATTGGATGTGAGTGTCTTTGGTCCCTTTAAGACATTCCTGCGTGCCCTACTGAACGACCACGCGCTCATGCACCCTAACGAGCACATAACATCCACAAGTTGCCAGATTTTTGCTTCTGAGGCATGGACCAAACCCCTACCCCCCTCCAACATTCTCATGGTTTTTCCGGGCGACGGGTTTATAGGGGCCACTCAATCGCAACATCTTTCCGATGATGTGTTTTGTAGGAGCGCATGTAACCGAGCGACCGGCACCACCAGAATTTGTGTGGGGAAAGTTACTCCAACTCTTCTGATGGAGGAAGTTCAGATGGAGAGGACGACTGGGCTGAAAGGCCATACCTCAGAAGCTATACCCCTTCCCGCGGGTGTCTCCCGGGCTAGATGATGTGCCTGCCACCCCGGGCCCCAGCACGACAGAGCCTGCCACCCCGAGCACCAGCACGACAGAGCCTGCCACCCGGGCCCCAGCACGACAGAGCCTGCCACCCCGGGCCCCAGCACGAACGCCCCTGCCCAACCCCCCGGGCCCCAGCACGACAAAGCCTGCCAACCCCCCGAGCCCCAGCACGACGAGCCTGCCAACCCAGGCCCCAGCACGATGCACCCTGGCCACCCCGGGCCCACCCACACGCACCCTGCCACCCCAGGACACCCTTCTCAACAGACAGACTTAACCCCAGAGGGGTTTTCGGCCGTTCCCTAAGGCTAATCCTCGTCCTTATGGAAAGGGACGGAAGAGGGTGCGGGCCTGCATTTTAAACCGAGAATGAGGAGGCAAATATCTGACCTGAGGTTGAAGGCAGAGAAGAGGCCGAAAACTGGAAGACAAAAAGAAGGCAAGCGGCTGAAAAGAAAACATTGGGAAGAAGAAGGGTCCACAGCGGGAAAAAGTCTTGCCTGTCCCGGAGGAAGACACCACTGAAAGAGGAGGAGGTTGATGTGTCCGACTTCAGCTGGACGACTCCTCCGAATACTCGGATGAGGTGGACGAGAGGGAACCTGGACTGCAGCATCATACCCTTTTGCTGCGAAAACATCACAGTGGGGACTTTGTTTTTGGTTCAGCTGAAGCTGGAGGGGGAAGGGGGTTGGGGGGCACATTAGTGTGCTATGTTGCTCAGGTGTTGGCCATCATGGGAGGATGGAAATTAAACCTTTCTTTCCTCCGGATGAAGTCCGCTAACACCCGAGACACGTTCACCTTCCCTACCATCTAGATGAAGCTTCTGTTGATCCAGAAAAGTGCAAGGTGTCCTGGTGAAATCCAAGGGCATCACCAAGAGGAGGCTGACCTGGTGAAGGTGTTTCCCCCGCTGCATGCCTTCATGATGCACATTCTGAAATAGTGAGCTAAAAATACCTGACTATCTTTTATAAATGCTATTTTTAATATGAGCTTATCTTCATTTCATCACCTAATAAAAATGGTGGGGTCTAGCTTAAAATATATGTTTGAAATTTTTGGCAAAAAAAACACATAATGTTGATGTAATATGAGTTTAAATATCATACGGGCCCCCCCATAACCTGATCCGGTGTCCCCCTCGTGGGGGGGACACCGACGGGTGCCAAAATTTATAAAAACCTTAATGACCCTTATTATCTTGAGTTAAGTATTCATGAGGGTACCATTTGGTGGCCATATTGTGAAAGTTTGTTTTGGGCACATGTGCACTCTCTCAGGAAAAAAATGGGATTTTTTTTGAATATTTTTCCACTAATAGACGGTGTCCCCCACACACCCTACTTACTACATTCCCGCCGTAATAAACTTGTGTGTGAACGCTGTGTTAGGTGGTAAGGAAAAGGGAAGTGGTGCGCAGACCTCTTCCACTGCCAAAAAAACTCTTCTCTGCGCAAACTGAATCATTGTACATCATCATACAGCCCAGTACATACGTGGAGGCGCGCATTTGAACTTTTGGGAATTTTTTCTTCCCCAGTTGAATGTTTTGGGAGCATTGGATTTTCGATCTCGTATATTGAAAATAGACCCTAATTTACTCAGCTCGTATCATTGATTTCTCGTATACCGAATGCTCGTATAACGGGACCTCCCTGTAATAGATAAAACTTATAAAATAGAAAAGAACAATATCTCCACTAGGAACAACAATCAAACAAGCAACATACGCCACAAATGTTCCAATTGTAATTGTTGCACCGTAACCGTGCACAACTGGAAACAAAAACTGAGCGTTTTTGTGGTGGTGGTGAGTTTAGTCAACTAAAACCGGTGTTAGTTTTGCGACGCGAACACGCCCATTTTGTACCTGATATATGGCTTTTTATAATCGTAGTGAAGCTGTGAAAAATGCCGGGGTTTGTGTAAAAAGAGGCTTGGAAAACCATATTCCACCAAAACTACAGGATTAGATTTTTAATATGTTGTAAAGATGACCCTAGCGCACCAAAAAATCCATGTTTAGTTAATATTGCAATTTCCCCTGGGTTCAGCCCTTTTTGGCGCTAGATTTACTGGTCTAATAGTGCTCCCCCAGGGCCCCAGGTGCCCCCCCATTGATAGATAGATATAGCTACGCCACTGCTGCCGTATGGTATTACTACCTCCACTTTCTCTGTGTGGAATCCACCTACAGTACCACTCCTCTGGCAAATTTCTTGACCAGACTTTTGACTTACCTGGAAGAAACATATATTATATATTAAGGGAACTGCCCTCCGCCACTTACAAACTCGCTCCCATGTGTCTTGGGATGCTGATCGCAACTCTCCTCCATTTACACACAGTATTGATCCTCTCCACTCTCAACTATGTGTGTCTTATCTATTCTTCTGCCTCTGCTTTCCTCCGTAGCTTCTTTGACCCTGTTCACCACCTAGGCTTACATTTGGCTCTTGGTGCATTTCACTCATTCCTGGTTGAAAGACTAAATGCGTAGTTGGGCCTACCTTCCTTCTCTCTCAGGTGATATGCTTGACTTAAGTAATTTTTTAACCCTAAGATCTCTGTCTCTCAACCTCTCCTTCCCTTGTTTGTCCTCACCTTTCCCTGTTTGCATAAACACCCATCTCTCATTCCTTTCCTACTCTAAATCTTCTCGTTATCTAATCATTCCTTCCCCCATAGTTCATACCTTCTCCCCATATCATCTACTCTGTCTTAACTGGCTCTTCCAAGTCTGACACCGCTCCTTTAGTCTTATGCTCTCACTTTCTTTAACATGTTTCTACTCATGCCACAAGCACCCACGACCCACATTTACACTGGTGGTTCTAAATCCCTCTTTGGATCTGGTTTCGCTGTCCTTTTCTCTTCCCTTCACTTTCAATTCCACCTGCCCTAGGCCAGTGTCTTTACAACTGAATTGTTCACTGTCCTCTGCCTTTTTATAATGCCGAGGGGGGGTTGGGGAGGCTGTTCTTCTTGTCCCTCCTTTTTCTTCTTCTTCTGCACGTTGTTATGTTAGTCTTTTGATGGGATGCCGAAAGGGGTGATGCAATGTAATGCCCTATACACATTCTAATTATCAAAGCCCTTGAACAGAATATTACACTGCACGGACCACGCAAGGATCTTCTGAAATCCTATCAGGCTGTCTTCCGTAGGCGACCTGATAGTCATAATTTGGGAAATAAGTAATTCTCTTTTTAATAGCTGATGCTGAGATTCGAACCGACCTAGGGTAACCGAACCCTAATAGGGTTAACCCACTCAGCTTAGTGGTTCTGGTGAATTAATCCATCACATTTTAACACCTGCTTCTCTCCTCTCCCTCATTTTATTGTAACGGAGGGGAAGAAATTATTAGTGAACGAGCAATGAGCAAAGTAGATTTTTTTTTTTTTTTTTTAACATCATTAAGTGGTTTGGAAAGGGCGGATGAATTTTGAACCAAAGGTTAGCGCAGTAGGTGATGACAGGCTAGTTGAGGGGTGGTGAAGGCAGTCGGAGAGTGGACATGAAAGGAACAAGAGTAGTTCCTCTCTGACTCAGTCAACCACCGGCTGTTTCTACATAGCCTCGGTTGGAGGGTTTCAGGTTGTGATGTAACTGAGAGAGGGCGGACGAGTGAGGACGCCCTTTTACTACCACTGTCAGGTGGTTATCAATTAATATTACCAATCTTGAGAAATGTGGGGAAGAAAAGTCAAGGAGTATGATTACCGTATTTTACGGCTTAAAGTAATCGTCCAGACCATTTCATCATTCCTGATGTAATGCAATCAAATTATAGCCATTAACGAGTATATCAACAATATGTCGTCACTTTTTGCATCCAGTCAGCCGTTTTTAAATAATCCGCAATCAAAATCTGCAAATTCCCCGAGCTTCCAAAACGCCCCTCACGACAAGCAAGACGATGCGCCACGGCTCGGTGACATCACAAAAGGAAGCGCGCTGATCAGAAGCATAAATGAATATAGTACTTGAAGTACTCATAACACAAGAGATAAATATAGTACTTGAAGATTTTTTGGTGTTTCTGATAGATTTTTTTTGCGATATGCCACATGCATGCATCCTTTATGGGTGCAGCAAGACAGTTGTGCCTTCTCTCTCTCTCTCTCTCTCTCTCTCTCTCTCTCTCTCTCTCTCTCTCTCTCTCTCTCTCTCTCTCTCTCTCTCTCTCTCTCTCTCTCTCTCTCTCTCTCTCTCTCTCTCTCTCTCTCTCTCTCTTCCTTTCCCTTCTCTCTCTCTCTCTCTCTCTCTCTCTCTCTCTCTCTCTCTCTCTCTCTCTCTCTCTCTCTCTCTCTCTCTCTCTCTCTCTTCCTTCCTTTCCCTTCTCTCTCTCCTTAATTTTTTTCTCTCTCTCTCGTGGAGGATGAAGAGGGAGAAGGAAGAGGAGGGAGAAGAAATAGATGAAAAAGAAAGAAAGGAGAGAGAGAGAGAGAGAGAGAGAGAGAGAGAGAGAGAGAGAGAGAGAGAGAGAGAGAGAAGAGAGAGAGAGAGAGAGAGAGGAGAGAGAGAGAGAGAGAGAATTGAGAGAGAGAGAGAAAGGGAAGGAAAGGAAAAGGGGGAAGAGAGAGAGGAAGGGGGACAGAGAGAGAGAGAGAGAGAGAGAGAGAGAGAGAGAGAGAGAGAGAGAGAGAGAGAGAGAGAGAGAGAGAGAGAGAGAGAGAGAGAGAGAGAGAGAGAGAGAGAGAGAGAGAGAGAGAGAGAGAGAGAGAGAGGAGAGAAAGGAAAGGAAAGGAAGGAGGGAGAGAAGGACTTACTCTTCTGACGTCATCAATAACATTCGTAACCCTGTTGGCGGGAAGAATTTTTTTTTCGCGCGCTTTTTACAAAAGTCGTGTTTTTACGGAAATAAGGCCTGGAAATCAATTATTTTTGGTGGATTAGGTGTTTTGAATGTTCATTCAATATAATTAAGCAAAAAAAAATGGGTCTGGACGATTACTTTAAGGCTGGTTTCCACTAGTCCGCTTCTACGGCCGCCGTTGCCGTTCAGCGCCCAACAATGACGTCACAAAAAAGTAGACCGCACCGAGCGGCCTCGAGTTGGCTGCCGTACAAAGTTAAAATCAAGTCATCTCTCCCGCTCGAGTGAAGGTGCAAACTGTGCCTGGCTCCCACTACAGCCACTCAAGCGGTGATGATGGTGACGTCATTGTTGGGCGGTGAACGGCAACAGTGGTCGTAGAAGCGGACTAGTGGGAACCGGCCTTTATAAGACACTTTTTCCCCTAAAATATACCCTGAAAAATACTCATGAGTCTTCCAAGACTGATGTTGTAGGTTAGCTTAGGTAGCTATTCAATTCAGCCTCTTATATGATGTAACCTCAGTACTTACCTGTTACAAGTATTTCGAATACCATAAGCCATTCAAATTAACTAATCTGTCACGCTGTGATGTTTACTACGGTACTGGCGGGAGTCGTTCCACCTCGGCAGATTGGCGCTGACAGCCATTCCGTGTATAAAGAACTTTGTTTGTTACATTAGATGAAAGTTTGTATACTTGTGTACATGCAGCCATCACAAATACTACACGCATACAGGAAAATTAAAACTATACGTGGTGAAGCACAGGAGGCAGGCAATGTAGTGAGGCACGGGAGGACGTAAAAGGACGTGTTTACTCTTAGGACGACAAAGCCAGACTCATCGGCACGCCAGGCACACAGCTGCACAACGCCGCGGTCGGCTTTGTTTTCACTCCCCCCGTCCGGACTGCGTATACATGTTCAGCCAGCCAACAGGTATCATTTACTACCAGGCTGTCACACGTATCACAAGCTCTTTTCAGTCCTGGAAATATCACCCATGGCGAATTCATCAAAACAATTTACTTATACTATCACCAAAGACATTCTACAACAAGATACCTCACTCCGGGGTGCCCTGTGGTGCGCGTGAAATCGACCTCCGCCGTGCGGCAGTAGTTAACCAGTCTGCTGGCCCATTCACTTGCTGCATATGACTATCAATGAAAATCATATAGACTATGGTTTATCAGTATATATGATATACTGTTACCTTCGTAAATGTTTGTTCTATAATATTATCAAATAAGAAACAGTAAAACAATCTAAAGAAATGCCATTACGAGACTGAAGAAATATGCATGAACTTATTATTCACTTCAACTCTTCGCCATTTAAAACTTTGAGAGTCAACATTTACTATGAAACATACCAATAGAAGCGCAATTTTATTAGCTTTCCATTGATATATTTCGTTTTCTGATAAATGAATTACAACCATGCATACATTACCGTTAACTAAATAAATAACATCATCAATCGGGTAATTTTCCCGATTGATGTTATTTATTCACTTATATATTTTGTTTTCTGATAAATGAATTAGCACCATGCATAAATTAGCGTTGATTAAATAAATAACATCATCGATCGGGAAAATTACCCGATTGATGATTTTATATGTTTATTTAACGCTAATTTATGCATGGTTCTAATTCATTTATCAGAAAACGAAATATATCAATGGAAAGCTAATAAAATTGCGCTTCTATTGATATGTTTCATGGTAAATGTTGACTCGCAAAGTTTTAATGGCGAAGAGTTGAAGTGAATATTCTTTGGTCATATGCAGCAAGTGAATGGGCCAGCAGGCTGGTACAACTCCTGCCACACGGCGGCGCCACCGTCGCCGGATAACAGAAGTTGCATTGGAGGGACCGCGAGTGAGGTATCTTGTTGTAGAGTGTCTTTGCTATCGCATACAAGCTAGAAAATAAAAATGGCTGATGAGCAGTGCTGAATGAAGATAATGAATTTTGAGTGTGTTCTTGTGTGAAAATGACTGTGTATCGGGCAACAGTTTTGGTGGTCTGCTTTTTTTCTTTTTTTCTTACAAATTTCTTTCCAAAATCAGGGTGCTTCTTCCAAGATGCAGCGTCTTATAAGCCGTAAAATATGGTACCCCCAATATATTTACACAATAACAAAATGAATAACTGGGTAGACGCCAATTAACAGGAACAAAACAACTACAGCAATTATAGTAACATCAGAGCAGGGGTAATGTCACCGTAAGAACTGCCTGGAGAGAGGTGAATTGCAGCAACAATCTTCAGCTCCGTAGTCACCACTTCAGGCAGCGGGGAGTGTTGAATGGTAGTCGGGACAGTGAAGGGTCGTCTGGAGGAGAGCCCAATCCTTCAGTGAGTGCCTTCAGGGGTTGAGAACAGCAGCAGGTAGTGGAGGTGTTGTCGAGGTGAGAGTGGCTAGCTGTCTGTCTGTCACAGCGAGGCCCGGCACCGGCGTCACCTTGGCTAGACTACCCCCTTCCCCCTAGACACGGGGGTGAGTGTTGACGAGGTACTGGCCGATGAGTAGCTACATTGAAGCCCCGAAGCAGGCCGGCTAGCGAGAGTGAAAGTAGTAATCACCATTACTATAACGAGGGAGGTGTAGATCAGAGGCAGTTCCTCACACATACCCCCACCAAAGCATCTGCTGCACAACCGATGATGAAAGATAACTGTAGCTGACCTAGAGAAACATACAGAATATTTGTAAAAGGCTGGAGTGCAGGAATTAAACAGAAGATAACTATTGCCGGCTGAGAAGGTCGGCTCCAATATTAGAGGTTTGTGGTCAACTTCAAGGAAAAATTCCTTACCTCTCGCTAGCCATCCCCTTCGGATTGTAGAGTAAAGTCGCTCCCGATGTAGTTGTTTCCGGCTGGCGTAAGAAATGGGATGTGCACGGTCATCATGGTACTGGAAGAATACAGCTCCCAATCCATAATTTGAAGCATTGATGCACAGGACGAAAGTCTGGCTGGGGTCAGGAAGCCGCAGAATGGGTCCCGAGGCCAAGACTTGCTTCAACTGGTCGAAGAGCAGGTGCAGATCATCCATCAACTGTAGGAGTTCCCGTACCAGCTTCCTTAACACGTCAGAGAGGGGGCCGGTGAGCTCTGAGGCTTGAGAAAAGTGTTGCTGTAGTCTATCCAAAATAGACATGAGGGCAGAAATGTGAGTAGGCCAATCAGAAGATATACAGTACCTACCCTCCCGAGTTTTGCGCTTGCTTTCTTCCGAGGGCATAGCGCTAAACTCGAGGATCGCGAAACTCGGGTATTGAAAACCCTGTAAAAATGCTTATTTAGTCCGGTGCGAGACGTAGTACCATATTTTACGGCTTATAAGACTCACGTTTTCCCCCAAAAAATACCCTGAAAAATACTAATGGTCTTCCAAGACGAATGTTGTAGTACTTCCTCAGTACTCAGTACCTCAGTACTTACCTGTTACAAGTATTTTAAATACCATAAGACATTCAAATCAACTACGTAATCTGTCCTCACGCTGGCATGTTTACATTCCCCCTTTAGGCGGCAGATTGCCGCGATTGCCGCCAACAGCGCCATCTATCGTCTGCTATTGTTGACGTAACATTTACCATTACGCTGTCACACGTATCTTAAGCTCTTTTCAGTCCTGGAAATGATCACCCATGGCGAATTCATCAAAACGATTTACTAATACTATCGCATACAACCTAAAAGTTATACGATACACAAAGAAAATGGAAACAGACCAGCAGAAAGACACTTGGATTACTCGGCGGTGGCCAAGTAGTCCGCCCCGAGCAGATGTTGTTGTTGTTTTAGGGCTGCGAGGATCCCTTGGGGAACACTATGAGCCCTGGTGTTGTCCTATGATGCTATCACAGGCGTGGTAGTTGACCTGTCTTCCTCAGGAAGGCACAGGTGAGGAGGATAACGGCGTGTTGCCAGGAGGGGGGAATGCCAGCCGCCGCCAACAGGGTGGGTAGGTCAAAGGTGGTGACGTTCAGGGCGAGGAGTTGAGACTGTAGCACTATACGGTGGGAGTGGAAGCGCAGACACCGCAGCAGAAAGTAATCAATAGTCTCCGGGAACATTCATGCACCAAGGGCAGTAGGGGTCAGGGGACAGACGGAGGCGATGCAGGTGAGCCGTGAACGTCGTGTGCCCCGAGCACATGGCTGGCCGACCCGACAGTGGCCGTGCAGTGATGTAAACAAATTTCCCTTGTAAACGCGGCGGTACACTCACGCTTACTAATCTCTTTTTTGAGGGCTGGGAAAGTGATTGATGGTGTTCATCTGTCAGACTATGTCCTCCAGATGTTGGACTCTGGATCTATTCCTCATTACATTGAAAAATGTAAGGAAATAGGGAATATAGATCCATATAACGTACCGCGCCACAAATCACGATTCCTCGAATCATCAAATGGACATCATCACGACTCTGCTTGGTGGCGATCCTCCAGGCTTATTACGCCAGTGATATATACCACTACTTTGTGAGCTTGAAAAGTATATTTAATCAGCCTCCCCATGTCTACAATTCTTAAAGACTAGTCAATTCGCACTGCAGTTTAATACACAGCTTAAACACTGCAAACGTAGTAATAATAATGAGCTGTAGCTACTACTGTGTGCGTGAGAGGAACGGTGACTGTGGTGTGCGGGAGCGGAGGCCGGCGGAGAGAGCCTCGCCCAGTCGCTTACACAATCAGTGAGTACCGAGGGTGGCGCACTTGCTTATAGCCCGATTGATGATGATATATATTTACAGCCCTCGAGTACAGGGCAAAATTCCCAACATTAAAGATACAACAAAACAAAACTCGAACATAAGATAAGATACTTTGATCCTATCTAGACACTTTGCAAGTAGCCCTACCAACTACAAGGTTATTGACTGTACAAAGCGCCACCACACCAGGACGAGTTTGGTGGACTCGAACCGCTGACCGAATGGCGCAGGGACTCTGCAACACCAGTCCGTGATTCTACCAACCGCGCCACCCTGGCGGGTACTCGAACATAAGACCACAGGCTGTGCCTAGACCAAAAAGCAGTAATAGTAGTCTTGGTAATAGTATTAGTCCTGGTAATAGTAGTAGTCCTGGTAATAGTAGTAGTCCTGGTAGTATGAGTAATCCTATTATTAGTAGTAGTCTTGGTAGTAGTAGTAGAAGGATGGGCACAAGGTAGATTTCATCTATTCTCTGTAGTGGTGAGGGTGCAGTAGTTTTTTTTTTTTTTTTTTTTTTTTTTTTTTATTTATACATCTTGGCCTTTAGCGTCTGTAGGCATTGACCTCCAGGGGTGGTATGGTAGGCCCAAGAGGCTCACTTGAGGGCTGTGTGATGGTTGGCCCTCGCCCATGGTGGGCAGGCAGGATTTTTATAGCGACGCCTGTGATTAGAGGCTCATGCCGCCCCCGTGTCCTCCGATGCACTCGCAATCGAAGGTAGAGTTATTGGGCAGCATGTGGATGTTCTTAGGCCACTTGACGGTGCAGAAATATTTTAAGTGGATTTATGGGTCTCACTCGGGATCGAATTCGGGTCTTCGAGAACACCACCCGGTGACTCTAACCACTCTGCTGCCGCCTCCCCAAAGGACCCCACGTGCTCATCAACCTGAGCAGACCAAAGGAAGATCAGGATTAATAGCAGCTACCTGGGAACTAGCTGGGCCATCAGACGGTAAAGTAAGCCGAGGTGAAACGTCAGTACCCTCACTTGAGCAGGAGAACTTACACTTTTCCCTGGGCTCCGATGTAGGCTCAGTTATGACGGGTAACGGCTGAAGTCTACGGTGTTTATTTGAGGATGGCGTGACTGGTAACAGCTGAAAGCTACGGTGTTTATCTATGTACAGCGTGACTGGTAACAGCTGAAGGAGTACTGGACGTACCCGTCTCTAAGTTGACATGCGATGACACTTGTCGCAGAAACGACAGTAATCCCAGATGTCTGCGCACATTCCTGGCCAGTAAAAGTCTTAGAGATCTTCATCAGGGTCTTGAAATGGGAGACATGACCAGCCGAAGGATCTTCGTGAGCCAAACGTAGGATGATGGGACGGCACTTACTGGGGATAACTAATGATAAAGTATTTACCTTTTTGTAGGCGATAAGAGGCGAGACATTTGCGGTACAGGAGGCAGTGTTCATGTAGAAACTTGTAGGTGGCACCATCCCGTGCCTTCTTCATTTCACTAGTGGTAGTCTTGGGACGTAGACACTGCAGTGAAGGACATGATGCCTGTAGTTTATGAAACTCATCAGGAGTCACAAAGGATGGAGTTCAGGCAGGACTAGAGTGGATCAGTTCAGCTCTACCAACACTGGGCTCCATAGCACACACTTCAATTGGAGGAGACTCACTTGGTGGTGAGGCCGACATTCAACAAGGGGAGTGTCCTTGGCAGTAGAATGGATGGAGTCAGCAGGAGAAACAGAGTCATCAAGGGGAAGAGGAGATAATGGATCTTGTGGTAGTGAAATAAAAGTGGTGGCTTGGTCCTTATCATTACGGAGAGAATGGTCATCACGGAGTTGAGAGTCAGGACTATTAGGAACTAGTACCCCGGGAATATTCCCAATCATTGCACTAGCAGCTTTAAGTGGGGCCTTTACGGCATCAGTCCAGCCAGTGTAAAAAGGGCACCGTAAGTAACACCTAACAACGGGGAATTCATCGATGCGTCCTAAATAGTCAGCAACTTTAACTTTGGGACAGAGTGATGGGTCAATGTCTGGCAGGGCGTCTTTAGAAACTACGACACCAGAGCACCCAGTGGTTTCACCCAGTGGATCTACGTGGTTTACCAACGCGCTGGATACCCTGTGGTGTCTCACATCAGCCACAGGGTAGCCAGCGCGTTGGTAAACCACGTAGATGAAAAAGGACACCTACCGAGATGGGAGGGAGCCCAGGTCATTATAAATAACCTCACAAAGCAGCATAGGAAAGTGTATGAGTCAGTCTACATAACATTGAATAAGAAAAACATCAACAAGAGGACAGGAGACATCGGGTGGGTGGAGGTCGCAGCCCGAGTAGTGGAGATAGGGTTGGAGAAGAAAACCAACCAATCAGGTAGCAGGATATGTGACCCGGGTAGTAGCTGTTTGACCCAATCACTGCCTTCATGGCAGGGCATGTAGTACGGTACGATAATATTTTTTGTAATTCGTACCTCAGATAAATACAGTACCGTAATTCCGTTCCGTACCTGAATATTTGTATCGTACCGTACTAGTACGATTAATTTCCGTACCGTAATTTCGAACTATTTTTTGTACCCAAAAACATTTGACTTTTGTAAAGAAAATCAATAATTGACAAAATTACTAATCATTTTCCATTGTGATTAATATACACACACTTTTACAGGTACATACAACACACAGTAACTTCTACCCATTTATCTCTATATACTACATACATTTCATAGTTACCTCCTAAACCCGAGACTTACAAAGCATTAACTATATATATATATATATATATATATATATATATATATATATATATATATATATATATATATATATATATATATATATATATATATATATATATTAGGGTGCATTCATTTTATGTATTGCGTGGTAAAAGCATGATGGCATCAACAATATCTTCCTTCAATCCCAGGCCACTTTACTTATCTCCTTGACCTGAGGAGGCTGAGGGATAATCCCCATGCCACGTTCACACCCAGGCAGCTGGGCAGAAATTCTACCTAGCTAATGAAGTCACTCGGTGGTGTTAATTAATGGGGTCAAATCTCGCTCACTCTCATTCCCCTATCCCCCCATCCACCCACGCCACGCCCTCAACTCAATCATTCACCTAACCGCCGATTCAAAAACTCGATCCCTCTCTTACTCACTAACCCATCCACGCCCTCACTCATTTCTTCAACACCCCTCCAACCCACTCACTCCCTCACTCACTCCTTCACCCACCCACACCCCTCACTCACTCACTTATTCACGAATCCACCCACGCCTTCACTAACACACCCACCCATGCCCTCACCTACTCACGCCCTACCCTCACTCACTCACTCTTCCATCACCAGTGACCATGAATGAGGTTGAAGTGAGGTGGTTATATATATATATATATATATATATATATATATATATATATATATATATATATATATATATATATATATATATATATATATATATATATATATATATATATTAAGGTAGATAGGAACTAGACACATGGCCTGTTGAACTATTAATCATTATCCCCAAGAGTCCCAGGACCCCAGGTCAACACCCAGGCGTTGGATGGAAAATTCCTCCCCGGTAATGAGGTCACACGTTGGTGTTAACCCTTTCACGCACGGTGACGCGATCGCGTCAAAATGGGTCCATCTGCAATCTGAGCTTTTGACGTGAATTACGTCAATAAACAGTTAAAAATTCGCCAAAAATAAAGTATTTATCAGAATTGCGTCAAAGATCCAACCTAGACCTATAAAATAAAATAATTGTCAACTCTCTCGTGTGAGTGGATGTGAAATGATAAGGGTTTGTGTGTCAGTATGTGTGTATTTTTTTCTTTCATAAGGCAGAATAATCTCTTGTAAAACCAATGATATATAATAATGCCAGGAAAAAAAAATACACGTTGGTGAAATTGATAACATAAAAAAATAATTCGCCGCACAGTCTGGCCATTTCGCGGGGCCCCTTAGGGAGCATAAGACGGATGTTGCAGTGGACGGAAAAACTTATTAAACTTTTCGTGCGTGAAAGGGTTAATGGGGGGGTCAACTCCCGCTCCTTGAGTCCCTGACTCCCTGGTCCCTAAACTGGGGTGAAGTCAAGTGATTTTTACAGATAGATATACATGAAAATAGATAGACAGTATGGATGGTAGCCTACCATCCATACTGCTGGGTACGAAAATGGTTCGATATAAGTACGGAAATAAAAATCGAACTTTCGTACCGTACCGAACTTGAAGAAATATATCGAACCGTAACATCGAACCGTACTTTTAGCCCTTAAATTACCGTACCGTAATGAACCACATGCCCTGCTTCATGGGCAGCCAGTAGTTCCTTCTGAGGAGTATAAATATAGGACAGTCGGCCTGCAAACCGTATTCTTCCGAAGAAGCCCAGTAGAGGTGAAACTACATAGTCAGGAATAAAGTATGTACTCACTTCCCAGCTCGTGTCCTTCATCACCCGTTTTTACATCTGTCTGTATGTCTACACATAAGTAGTACATTTCAGTGATAATTCATACAAAATTATTCAATTATTTTCTTCCTTCTAGTATGTCATATCACTGCTCCTACTTATAGCTCTTTTCTTTCCTGTTATAATTCATACAAACTAACTTTCATGTTTGACTTTTTATTTGCTTAAGTATGAAAACATATACAATATTTTAAGGCATACTGCAGCATAAGTGCAGGAATCACAGTGTACTAAATTGCAAGGGAGACTTTCCCCTCCAGCTGTCCCTTGTACTTACTCAGCACTGGATCTACTTCATTTTCCAGAAATTCCTCAACCTGCAAGAAGACATTGATTAGATGAGTGTATCATTAAAAATTATGAAAATGATTACATACAGTAGCTACAAAAAAATCTTCAAAGAAAAACTCAGCAGACAGTGCCAAGGAGTGGAAGAAAGCCTCTGGAAAAAAAAACTGCCGCCATAAACGCATCACACCTCATTTCCATGGAGGAGTCTTTTTTTCAGAACAGGCGCAGTACCAGAGCAGAAAAAAGTCCCTGGAAATTAGAAAGACTTCCCTAAGAATGGTTCACACATGTCCTTAGAGAAGTCTATTCTATAAAGAGCCCTTCTGTTATGGTAATCTACCAGCTGGTAGGAATGCTGCTGCCCGGGCTTTCAGGGTTGTGAATGGGATGTCATGAGGTATGTAGATTACCGAGTACAGTTGTCCCTCAACATTTGCGGAGGTTAGGTAACAGAGATGATCGCGTCAGTAAGAATTCCGCGATAAAATTGCTACCCCCCTCCCCCCGTAAAACTACCCCTGAACGTCTCATTTCCTTATACATAACTAAAGACATCCTACCTGTATAATTTATAGCAGTTTTATCATCAGTTATCTATAATAATATAAGCAAAAGTGTGTGTGTGTGTGCGTGTGTCCGCTCTAGGTTATGTCCCCAGTGGCGCAATCCCATCATATGGCACAGTTTTGGAACCAGGTTGACCAGGGGAAGGTTTTAAGCCCACTTATGTGATGATCCGATCACTTTTTTTTTTTTTTTTTTAGCAGCCTTTAGCGAGAATTGTGAAAAAAAAGTGGGTTGCGAGAATTGAGGAAACCTTGATGTAGGGTGATGGGTAATGGGTGAGTGAATGGGTGGGGTGATGGGTAATGGGTGAGGGAATAGGTGGGGGGTGGGGGGTGATGGGTAATGGGTGAGTGAATGGGTTGGGGGTGATGTGAATGGGGTGGCGTTAATACATACATTTCTACATCCATGATTTCAGGAAAGTTAGAAGGGGCTATCTGGAGAGTCTGTGTTTGGTGGGCCGAAGGCCCACCAAACACAGGTGGTGGGCCAAAAGCCCACCAATAGCCCTCCGCAGGAGCTAGCCAAAAAGTCCGCCCAGAGGGCGGCTTTGCGGCTAGTAACAGTATAAATGACAAAAAAGCTGTAAAAAACGGTTAAAATGAATAAAGTACAAAGTAATATTATTAATACAGTAAGCTGTTTGCTGCAACTATGCTGTGTATTTTTTTTTTATTTGTTTAGTTTGTTGTTTATAATTGCTGCCTCTTTACATATTTCCAGGTTTATAAGGCAGCATACTTCTTGACATTGCTCTAAATGAAAAATTACTTCCAGAAATGAGGAAACATTCCCGGAGAGTTTTTCCAGTGAGCCAAATGTTGATGACGACAAAAGTGAGGAGGAGATTATATAATTATGTTAGGAGTGATTATATACGATGTTAAGAGTGATTACACTGGGGAACAATTTGAAGAAAAAAAAATTGTTGAGTTAGATTTTTGAGCTTATTTAGACTAAAATTGGCATGCTGATTCCAAATCTGTAGTCAGTTTTTTTCTAGCACGTCAAGTTTTTTCTCCACAGCTTACCCTCCAGATAAGCAAAATTCCACTTGTGAGCTGTAGTAAAACTTGCCAGCTGATTACGATTTGACTCATCGAGAGCTATGTGGCAACTTGTTTGTGCAGTTACAATTGAGACAGTGCGGTGAGGTGTGTGTGCAGCTCCCAATAGGTCAGTACTATCAATATCTGCAAACAGAAAGCTAGGATAGTAGGAATTAGGAGGATTTGTTATGGCTTTTCTCTTAACCTTGTAACAACATACCATTGTAATTTCTATTTCGTTTTATGCTGGTTTTTTTTTTTTTTCAAAGCTTGTAACTATTCCAGCTTAGTGTTTTATTTACATAGGTATATATTTCTTTTGTTTCAGATCATGTCTGCTCCTGCTACGTCTCGTCGTAAATGCCTAAACAACCCTGACTCCTTCTGCTATATATGTGGTAGTTTCACCATTCCAAATCAGAGGGCAAGCATCAGCGTATTTGTCAAACAAGCATATTTCGCATATTTTAAAGTGAAACTCGGTGATCAAGACAAGCTATGGGCCCCTCACAAAGTGTGCAAGCAGTGTGTCGAGAGATTACGGATGTGGACCAAAGGAACACGTGAAAAGTTGGCATTTGGTATCCCCATGGTTTGGCGAGAGCAAAAAGATCATTCCACAGACTGTTACTTTTGTTTAGTGAAAACATCAGGATTTAACAAGAAAAATAAAAGTAAAATAAAATATCCTAATCTACCGTCAGCTATAAGACCAATGCCTCATTCAGCTGAAATTCCAGTGCCAGTTTTCGAACAACTACCTCCTCTAGAAGATCTGAGTGATGTTGAAGAACGCAGTGACAGCAATGATGCAGATTTTGACATTCACGAGGATTCAGTTCGTAGGGGATTTGATCAGCACGAGTTGAATGATTTAGCACGTGATTTGGGCCTATCCAAAAAAGCTTCAGAAATACTAGCATCAAGACTGAACGAGAAAAACATACTTGAACAAGGAGTGAAGGTATCATACTTTCGAACCAGAGAAAGTACATTTCTGCAGTACTTTCGAAGTGGCAAGTACAATCATAGAATAACCACAAGACTTTAGCAAAAAAAAAAATTTTTAGCGGTTGCACAAATATATGGCGAATACATTGATACACATTCAAGTTTGATTAGCGACTGTGAATTCTGGCAAAAGTCCCGCGTACACAGAGATATTGTCACACAGGTATCTGCAGTTTACGGGTTAACCCCTTCACTGCTGATATCAAATTAATAGGCCTACCCCCCTGTGCGGCAGATTTAATTAAAATAAAAAATAATTTACTTATCATATTTAAAGTGCCTAAATGAATAGGATGCTCATTCCATACCAGGAAATCTATGTTTCGTCTTGGTGGAGGCTACCAGCTAAGTGAGGAGTTGCGTCAGAGTGCAGCAACAGGGTAGTGACCATGCTGCCAGACGCACAATGAAACCACTTGCTACTCAACATAATACAGCTTATTTTGGTACATAAATGCTTCATTCATGCATTCATTCATGAATTCATGCTTCTGTTTTACATCCATCAAGAATATGTTGAATATCTTGACTATTTTCCCTCACCATTGAAGTAGAGGGCGCGGCAGCGTCAACACGTCGTACTGTACCGCTTGACCTTATTAGTCACACTAACTCGCTTATGCAGAAAAAAAGGTTCTATTCTATCCCAGCACTTGACACTGTTGCCATACAAGCCTATCACAGCGAATATTTATCCACAATATTAATGAGCGCGGAGTTTAAATACAGAAACCCTATATGTACCAGCCGCAGTGAACCCTTAGATGGCTGAGAGACCGTATTTGTACCAGCCGCAGTGAAGGGGTTAAAGGCCCCACGTGGTGTCTAGAACTCTCAGCCAATGAGAGCTAGCGATGCAAGGCGTGTGTCGCCGAAGAGCACTTCTAGGCCAATGGGAGTGCGAGAGACATGCCCTTCTTGTCAATCAGCGTCCACGATTCCGTCGCTGGCAACAGAGGGTGAGAGGCAGCTGCAGCAGGCTGCCGAGGCTGACATTGACCCTGATAACCCCAACGCATTCATGGATTATGACATCGACCACGACTCAGAATGACTATCCAGCAGTGTAAGTACAATAATAATGCAGTAAAACTCAATTTGCCTCTTGTTTCTTTAACTTAAATAAACTTTATTAATACTTTTACTTTCAATGTTAACAATCTCATTATCACCGTAGTCAAATTAATAATCATTACATTATTACTGTCGTCATTATTGTAATGAGCATGACAGAATGTGGTAGCAGAAACGTTACACAACATATAAAAAGAAAATGCAATGGAATATCTCTTTTAGTTTCTGAGATATGCGTGTTTAAATGTCGCCAAACTTTGGAGGAGATTTTCTCGTTTTTAAAAAAACGGCGCTTGGTACAGTATGATTCTAAGTGCCTGCTATGATGTTAGGAGTGATTATATATGATGTTAGGAGTGATTATATATGATGTTAGGAGTGATTATATATGATGTTAGGAGTGATTATATATGATGTTAGGAGTGATTATATATGATGTTAGGAGTGATTATATATGATCTTAGGGGTGATTATATATGATGTTAGGAGTGATTATATATGATCTTAGGGGTGATTATATATGATCTTAGGAGTGATTATATATATTAGGAATGATTATATATGATGTTAGGATTACAGTGTGGTGATAATGGGCATGACATGAAAAGGCTTCAAGTAGGAAAGATAAGAGACTGTGGTGCTGGGCATGAGCAGCAGGTTCGAACCTGCTACTACTGCCCTAAGTATAATGTAGGCCTCTAACCAGAATGTTACCCAAAACACCAGAAGGGACTCAAAATGTATTGAACATTGTCACCTCTATCTCCTACAATAATCCAAGCATTCAGATATAAGAGGATTTAAAAAAAACTGAAATATGAGATAAATGTTTTTTGCATATTTTTTGTTACGTAGTATATATGTATTTTCAAATATTTTTGTAGTCTTTGAAGTTTACTTTTCTTTTAATATTTGTAAAGGACAACTCATTACCATTTTAATGATATATAATTTTACATTTATGTAATCAATATAATGTAGTAAATCAATAAATTATATAAAAAACTCAAGAAAAACAACAACCTTTGTTTACATACGCACACTCACCGCAGTTATATTTTTATCTACGGGGTAAAAAGGTCAAGAAAACAGACCTGTTTGCCTGTCAGACACCACAAAACGCAGAAGGGTCTACTGTGTATCGCATGGAACACGAACCTCTCTCACTGTGACCACAAGCCTCACTTGTGGATTACAGTAACAAACTTCCTCTCGTCAACTTGTGCACCAAAAGAATCCTGCTATGCCTTTGCATGATGTTCCCATGGTTCCAGTAACAAGATTCTCATTTGAAAACGTCCCCAATGAACTTTTTCTCAAACATCCTCTTATAAACTCATTGCAATGAAGAACAATTAAAAAGGTAAATAACTGCCCGTCCTACTTGTTGACATTAGTAGTCTCTAATAGAATAATACAAAACTCAGTTCCCTTAAGGACCCATTCGTTCTCTTCAACCTTATTTTAGTCTTCTTATCAATGATAAGTATACTTAAAATTAAAATATATATATTATTAAGAATCCTGCTAGTGACATTTTTATTATATTAATAGTATCATACTATATTCATGTTAGTTAAGCTGCTATTTTATTACTCGTTTTTAATTTTTTTTTTTTATTATTTTATTATTATTATTATTATTATTATTATTATTATTATTATTATTATTATTATTATTATTATTATTATTATTATTATTATTATTATTATTATTATTATTATTATTATTTGGTTTTTTTACTCCCTCCCAATTGCTTGCTCTCTACAGGGGCCTTATCCGCCCATGTATGGAGTATGTCTCACATGTTTGGGGAGGATCCACTCATACAGCTCTCCTAAACAGGGTTGAGTCAAAAGCTTTTCGTCTCATCAACTCTTCTCCTCTGGCTGACTGTCTTCAATCTTTAAATCACCGTCGCAATGTTGCTTCTCTTGCTCTCTTCTACCGTTACTTTCATGCTCACTGCTCTTCTGAACTTGCTAACTGCATGCCTCCCCCCCTCCCGCGGCCTCGCTGCACAAGACTTTCTACTCATTCTCATCCCTATTCTGTCCATCTTCCTAATGCAAGAGTTAATCAGTATCTTTACTCTTTCATCCCTTTCACTGGTAAACTCTGGAACTCTCTTCCTGTTTCTATTTTTCCACTTTCCTATGACTTAAATCTTTTCAAAAGAAGAGTAACAAGACACCTCCCGAACTAAATTGGCCTACCCGTTTTTATTTTATTCTCTTACTGTCTTCTTTATAGGGACTGGCAACTAAGCGGGCTTTGTGTTACCCATTTTTGTTGTGCCCTTGGCCAGTTCCTTGTGATGTAAGGGTAAATGAATGACTAATGTCATGCTCGCGGATTTACGCTAATCGCGGGTGTCTCTGTTCCCTAACCCCCGCGAACATGAAGGGTTTATTGTACCAACAAATGTTTGTTTTACATATCCTTCCACAATTAAGGAATGTCTTTCACAATGCAATGCATTATGTAAAACAAAAATTCTTAATTGAAGATAATCATATAATAAATTTTTAATGCATTTCTAGCTCTGGTAATATCGTAACTTATAATATGACTTCATATTTTGATGAATGATATGATTTAAAGTCTGCAATTAGTAGTTGGCTTTAGTGTTAAGAGGGCCTTGAATTGGTCACACACTACAGTCAAACCCCTTCATTCCATTAGGATTAGAGAAATACATTATGAGGATGAATGTGAGATTGAAATAACGGGGGACCACATGAGGAAGAGGTAGAAACTATAGAAGTGAATGGTGATGTCATAGAAGAAGAGAAACAGTTTTACTATCTTGGTGACATGTTAGATAGCGAGGGTGGAGTGGAGAGAGCAGTAAGAACACAGATAGCAACTACATGGATGAAGTGGAAAGAGATAGTGGAACTGATGATAAACAAGAGTATTCCACAGAAAAACAGAGAAGAGTATTTGAAGGATGTATAAGATCAGTAATGCTGTATGGTTCTGAGACGTGGACTTTGACGGAGAAGTTGTAGGCTGTGTTGGTTGGGTGTGATTGGAGAATGTTGAGGTATAAGACTGGGATCACATGGAGAGATGAAGTATCCAGTGAAGAGGTGGCAAGAAAATGTGGATTGAAGGAGCTGAGTACAGTGCTGAGAGTAAGGCGATTGAAATGGTTTGGGCACATGAAGAGGAGAGAAGGTGGTGAGGCATTGGGGAGAGCTGTTAAGAGTGGAAGTTCCAGGTCGCCATCCACCGGGCAGGCCAAGGAAGACATGGAGGCAGTGTGTTGAAGAGGATCTGGCAGCATTGGGCATTGAAGAAGTTGAGGCAACGGATAGAGAATGTTGGAAGAGTATCATCAGCTATCTAACCTCATAAAATATTTGGGGAAAAACTGACGTTAAACAGAAAGAAGAAGAATGTGAGATCGAAATGTGCAAAGTTCAGATGCATATTCACATACCTGCTTTGGAGCACGACCTATGAAGGTGGCTGGATCTAAGAGCACATCAAGCTTGTCATGGATTGGATTGAAATATGGGCATTCTCGAATCCTCTCCATCAGATCATTTTCTCCGCCTTCTTGCTTCACATTGTTAGCAGCTGCCTGACTCAACACTCGCACTTCCTCATGGCATTCCTGACAACAAGATGTAGGTCACCATTAAGTAGTGCAACATTTTATTTTAAGCTGCCTGAAATTTTTTAAATACAAAAAATTAAATAAATCATATCAAAAATAATTGAAATTGCAGATTTTGCTCAAAATCTTATAAGTCCTAAATGATTCCTTGAAGCTGGATGGTAAAAGGAAAAAAAAGAAAATTACCTAACTACCCTAACTTACCGTATTTGCCGGCGCATAAGACGCAGTTTTTTTCCAAGAAAGGGAATGCAAAACTCACCCTGCGTCTAATGCGGCCATATTACTAATGAGAGGTCGGGCAGAGAATGCAGAATAGTCGGTGGTGTATTACTAAGGGGGTCTCAAGAAATCTGTGTTGAGCAGTTGACCACTGAACACAAATTTGTAACTGTTACTAATAATATCAACAGTAATGCATAATACTAAGAAAAAGTTGGAGTTTAAGAGAAAACAAGAGGTGGGGCAACAAGGTGGTGGTTTCTGCTGCCAAGATAGCCATCATATGTAAACATGACCCCCCTCCCGCAGTCCCGCTGCCGCTCTCCACTGTAAATGGATGGGAGACAGGGTAGGCCTTTATACCACCTCGATCCCTCAATCCTCACCCCTGTATCTCTATGGATAAGGAAATTGTAAACTGTAACTGGAAAGAGTGCTAGTAAAAAGGCTGCAACGGTACCTGTTGACGGGACAGAAGCCTTCCACACATCACACCAAGACCCATCACGGTGCCAAAACTACATCCGCTTTCAAGGCTGAATCACACCATACCATCATGCCTTGACCTGTACCTTCCTGAGGAAGACTAATCAACCCTCGCGACTGTGATAGATTCACAGGTGTAAACCATGGCGAATAACTTCGATCCCAACATCGGTGCCCTTCAACAATAACAAAAAAGTAGAGATGGTTACCTTACAGTGTAATATCTTGGTAATTTTTTGTTATTGGGCAACCACCGGTTTCGAGGCCGAAACTTGGTTTTCCTGGATAGTTTTGGTGTGTTCCCAATTAATCTGGCTCTCGTTTTTGTCGGAAATCAATGTTTGTTTACATATGTGTGGGGGGGGTGCCCGCCCTACCCCTCCAGACCCACCCCGCAAACATTGCTAAGCTTCACACTGCCAATGCCATTAATATCCGATTGCGCCATGGGAAATGGGGCTCAAAATACACAGAATGAAGAAAGATACACGATAATGGAAGTAAGAATCCTAGGACTTTTGAAAGCCCACTACCGAAATAATACCATTATCTTTACTGCAAATTTTACACAAAGTAATATACATAACAGAAAAGCAACAAAGGCATACTTACAACATTTAATCTAAGCTAAATGTCATAGGTAGATAATATTATAATATCAATTCGTGGCTCATCCTGCAATAAATGATGACCGATTTTGGTTACCCTACACATTCTCTTTACATTTTTTTAACTAGTATTATTTTTCATTCACATTCACTGCAACGTGAATATTGTATTTGGGTACATGCTCAAAATCATTTGCTTTCCCTTACAAAATCTTTTTTTTAATAACTTTTAATATATTTACGAAAAGTAAATACACACAACCCTCGTTTTCCCGGACTATTAGGGGGGAGCACTGGTCCGGGAACCGCAAAAGTCCGGGAATCGCAACAGTCCGAGGCCATTACCCACCCACGGACTTTTATCCTACTCTAGTATTTACTGTCCGGCAACCGCCAATATCAACTCCCCTGCCGCGGACTTTTACGTCACTTTTTTTTTTTTTTTAGGGCTGCAAGGATCCCTTGGGGAACACTATGAGCCCTGGTGATGTCCTATGATGCTATCACAGGCGCTGTAGATGACCTGTCTTCCTCAGGAAGGCACAGGTGAGGCGGATGACAGCGTGTTGCCAGGAGGGGGGGACTCCAGCCGCCTCCAGCAGGGTGGGCAGGTCACAGGTGGTGACGTTCAGGGTGAGGAGTTGAGAGCGTAGGACTACACGGTGGGAGTGGAAGCACGGACACTGCAGCAGAAAGTGTTCAATAGTCTCAGAGACGTTCCTGCACCAGGGGCAGTGGGAGTCAGGGGACGGACGGAGGCGGTGCAGGTGAACCGTGAGTGTCGTGTGCCCAAATGTAAACAATACGACTGCTGAGCATGCTGCCACCTGGCGGGAGGCCAGCCACCGCCAGCAGGGTGGGCAGGTCAAAGGTGGCGACGTTCAGGGTGAGGAGTTGAGAGCGTAGCACTACATGGTGGGAGTGGAAGGGCGGACACTGCAGCAGAAAGTGTTCAATAGTCTCAGAGACGTTCCTGCACCATGGGCAGTGGGGGTCAGGGGACCTACGGAGGCAGTGCAGGTGAACCGTGAGTGTCTGGTGCCCAAATGTAAACAATACAACCGCTGAGCACCTGGCGGGAGGCGCGGACACTGACCAGGGGTGACAGAAGACGCTCGGACCGCCGGACAACTTTGTCGATTTACGGACTGGACCAGGCATTTTTCCGGGACTCTGACATATCCCCGGACCTCAGATTTTGACCGGGAAATGGAGGTCCGGGAAAACGAGGGTTGTGTGTATGTCCACCTTCACTCTCAAACTTTCTGCACCAATTAACTTATGAGATAAGCACCAAATGAATCATGAAAATATTGCTTACTTGTGCAAAACCTGTCAATCTGACAACACTGGGAAGAATGGGATTGGGGTCAAGAAGAAACCCATACAGGTACAGCAAAAAAAAAAACATTACGGTGATGAGGTTCTTCAAATTCTGGACCTTGAGATCTTTTAACACTACTAAGGATAACAATCTAAATTCTATTACGTATCAATCAAGTCAGAAATGATCATATTGAGTATTTCCTGATACCAGATGCATCTGAACATATAGAAATAAAGCTTAAAAGTTGTGTTTATGACAAGGACAATGTATTCTCATGCTTCGGGAAGGTTAGACGATATAGACTTTGATAGAGAAATAAACCAGAAAGAAATGAAGACTGGAACAGGAGACTTCAACTTGTTTACAATTACTACCACCACTAGTGTTTACAAGATCTTTATCAGAAAAGGAAGGACTATCACAGGGGAAGCAAATTTGCTTTCTTGGAAGGAGAAGTGCCATCTCTAAAGACTTTATCCAAAGTATTCAAATAATATTCATGAAATGATATCTAATATAACATAAAATAAAGGTTGGAGGA
Source organism: Chionoecetes opilio (assembly GCA_016584305.1). Classification (NCBI taxonomy): domain Eukaryota; kingdom Metazoa; phylum Arthropoda; class Malacostraca; order Decapoda; family Majidae; genus Chionoecetes; species Chionoecetes opilio. The sequence goes on from JACEEZ010024150.1 coordinate 26,108, forward strand.
CAAAATTGTTACTTTCTCCTGACCTGCCTGTTGCCACCAGATTTGACCATGGCCATGATTATGTTTTCTGATGCCATGAAAGGTAGCTCTTGAGTGATGTGACGCTGGATCACCTTTGGATACACCACCAGGCCCTCACAGATGTTCTGCAGGGTAGTCAGTATACTGTCTGCTGTCAGGAATGACTCTGCCAAGCTGATACGTCTGTGGATAATACATAACCCAGCTCAATATGTATATAAAATCAATTATATTTCTAATAGTCAGGCTTCACAGGAAACTCGCTTCTTTAGTTAGTTAAAGTTAAATATCTTTTTTGGCCCATTACTTGAACAAGAAAGAACAGAGGTAATTCAGAATGGCAGGTTTATATGCATAAAATATATATTTACATTGTATTCATATACAGGTTGCCCATCACTAATCCGGCAGCCACGGGACCTTAGGACTGCGGGATTTTCGAAATTTCGGGATTATTGATGTTTTGTCCCCTGACTCTATATATGCTGTATATATTGTAACAGAAAATGACTACAGTTCTTTAAAGAAAGCTATACAGCAGCAGATTTTAACAATTACGGCAAATAAATGAGAAGGAATGCCTGTTTGCTGTCGGAAGCGTGAGCATACAGCTGATTCTGGGTACAGCGCCATCAAAACAAACGGCGCCTCCCGAAAACAGTGGCGCGCCAACCCGGGAAATTAGAAACTGCACTCCGAAATTCATGCCGGAAAACTGATGGCACCGGAATATTGATTGCCGGATTAGTGATGGTCAACCTGTACCTAATTTTAATATCAGCCCTATGGTGTGGTCACTGTAGTGGTCTATGTACTCTCCTCTCAACTAAGGTACCTCCTAATAGTCAGTCAGATAGGTGTATCCATCATAAGAATTGTGGGTTTAGACGTACAAGCATGAAATTTGGCACAGTCATAGATAATAATCTAATGAATAATTCCAGATATGGACCCACCGCGAAAACGTCTTATGGTAGCCGTGGCGGCCATTTTACAAAATGACCGTTTTGACCGCGATTATTTTTAACCGGACGACACAAATGCTTCTTTATGTTCTAATGAAATGACTCTAGATACACATATATGCCATAATTGTATTCTCCAAATGACCACAATTTGCATTTGTGTTGCCAGCAATGTCAATTAACCCACCAGGGAGCGTAATAAGTGCTGACTCATCAAATTTCGGAACCTCCGCGTTCAGGAGTCAATGTTTCAGTGAAATTACAGGACCAAATTAACTAGTTGACAGGTAAGTACATATATATTTAAGTAAACCACTATTATCTATGACTGTGCCAAATTTCATACTTGTACGTATAAACCCACAATTCTTATGATGGATACACCTATCTGCCTGACTTAAAAGTAACAAATTTAGTAACTGAGCAAATTATTTGGTGGCTAAGAGATAGATACACTTTCGTCATAATTATTAAAATGCCTGGGTGATCTCCCTGCCCATCACTCTTCAATGGACCATCAGCCTTTGGGAGTGGAGGATCCTTCCGAGGTAACAGCAGCGGACGAACACAGGTGTAGGACTCTGGGAGCTCTGACAGTGTAGTGGTAGTAGATGGCTGTTCAAGGACGCTGTGTTCCCTGCGGTCCGTCCCATTATTTTGCAGACTGGGGTGCTGGAAAAGTGATATCCCAGTACCGTGAAAGGAATCTGTCGACGTTGTGGAGCTCGGATTGTGGTCGATATTATCAACCGCTGCCGTTGTGAATAAGCCCTCGCGTAGATTGGGTGGACACACTACCTCATCTCGGTGATACTGCTCACACACTCTGTTTCCCATGGATGTGGAGATTACCATCACTCGGTCATAGGAGATGGACAGTCCGAGATCAAACAGCATCTCAATGAGGTCACGTTTCCGAGTCCTTGCATGGGCTGTGAGTCCCACGTAGATGGGCAATGGGGTTTCTCTGTCTTTGTTGTGACGCACAGTAGTACTACCCACTCTGCGACGGATGGAGCTATTGTACTGCAACAACTGAGCTGTGCTGAGGGTTGCTTGGGTTACACCATCACCTGATTGAGACGATGTTGGGGCCGTCGAGGATCATGGCCACCAATGTCAACAGTGACTGAGGTACTGATTTTACACAGTCCTCATCAAATGAACCTGTGAATGTAGCTGCAGTTTGGAACATTTCTTTACGTACTATCTTCGCTGCCCTTGCAAGACACATGGCTTCGTCATCGTAGTCTTCTTTGCAGACTTTACGGAGGGCAGGTCCTACATCTTTATCAAATGCAAGTAGTATATCACGCCCTTCCTTATGAGCTGTAAGGTATGGGATTTGGGCCAGGATACGATTTTTTAACTCTGTGCTATGTTGTCTGACATGCTGCTCCACTCCATGTTGTTCTAGACGATTAGAATAAAGTTTGACGAGCTCTGCAAGTTTAAAGACAGGGGCATGCTCTTCATCTATTCTTGTTTCATCGATAAATGACAGCATCTCGGCTAGTGCAATCCCATGGTTGACTTTATCAGTTGTGTCCATCTTCTGTTTATCTTGTAATGATTTTGTTTTGTTGTAAAGTGAAACAAGACACCTTGGATGATATTTTGCATCTTGTGCGACCATGTCCCCAGCACTCAATTTTGCAAGTAGCCTCTCGTCCTGCAGGTCTAATGCACATCTTCGTACGCGGGAGTCTAGACGAAAAGTTGATGCCTCACGGAGTGGTTCGGAAGTTGACACATCTTCGCATAAAAAACAGACATCTGATGCTGCCACTTCATGATGAGTGACTTGACGAGTGTATTTCTTGGATGTAGTAGCATCAGGGTCGCAACCCTGTGTGCATTTCCTTTTTTCTGCTCGTAATTTTATATTATTGAATTTTGTATGGCAGGATTTGTGCCACTTGGCATTGTTCTCCAGAAACGTAGCTTCAATGCCATTCCCGTCATCAAGGCGTCCTAATTCTAGTGGCATCGGTAATTCGTGAAGTTCATTGAAGCGTCTGATGTTGAAGGCAATGGTAGAATAACCAACTCCAACATCGTGCCGTTTTGATTCTGCTGGGCATTGCAAACTTTCCCGTGTGATTTTTTGGCACAAAATGCACTTGTTCCAATCCGTCTGTACCTGCGCCTTTGATTGTCCAGGTTGCAGTGGATCCACTAGCTGATAACTCTTAGACATTTCGCTGTTCGAAACACCAAATGAAAAAAAAAGATATGATAAGATATGAGGACGAATAGGATACGATAACAAGTTGCAATAAATAAATAAAAACTTTATTATCACTCACTACATGGACACTAATAAATGTATTTCTAAAGGTTCATATGCAAAACTCTGGTGTAAACAGATCACATTTTAAATGGTTTTATATAAATCCTTGTCCCTCAAAACATAGGTCTAGACACCTTATTTGCTCAGTTATCTGCAATATTGGCCGAGATATAGGCGAATATAGAGTTTTTGGTAATGGCGGCACTAATTTGCATAAAAATGATACATGGGACATTTTTTCAACTATTTAACATAGCAAATCATTTTCTACACATTGTTTCCTATCTATAGACACCAATGAGAAGTATATTTCGGGGGGGGTGCACGAGACCCCTATCTAGCCACTAGACTAAAACCGGCCATTTTGTAAAATGGCCGCCACGGCTACCATAGGACGTTTTCGCGGTGGGTCCATATCTGGAATTATTCATTAGACTATTATCTATGACTGTGCCAAATTTCATGCTTGTACGTATAAACCCACAATTGTTACACCTATCTGCCTGACTATAAGGTACCATTTGAATCTCAGCTAGAAATACAGAGAGGTCCCGAAGATACGAGCAGTTAGGTTCCACCTGGCATACTCATAAAGCGAAATCTCGTGTAACGAAACACATAACTAATGGTAAAATATAGGTTTGGTTCCAGGACCCCATCAATTAAAAAAAAAAGAGAAAAAAAAGACGTTTTTCAAGTTAAAATAAACTATAGCAAACACAACAAACACACAGCGTCTATATTACCCACACTGTACTACCTATTCTGTAGAAAAAGCATTACGAAAGAGAAAATAGCACACAAAATAACATACCTGCACATTAATTAAACATAAAACATGCATAACACTCACAAGTGGTAATGTTGTGTGGGGAGACAGAAAGCTGGCACGTAGCCAGCTGAAGAGTCCCTGTTTTCTCTCTCCGAGGCTCGAGAGAAAACAGGTGTGACTGCGATTGCAGGGATGACTGGGTTAGAGTTCTTCCTCCTCCCCTTGATCACTTGAGCTCCCTTCACACATTCCATAATCGAACCACGATAGCGCCACCAATTTGATTATTGATGCTATCGGGAAATTTAACCACGAAAAACGCAGACCACGATAGCCTCACAACAATGTCACGCTACCTGTACGTATGTGTCATGACGGTCGTAAGATGGTCACGATGGAGTCATGACAGCTGTAAGACTATGTCACGAATGGAAAATAAACGGTCATTTTGTCGTCACGATAGAGCTACGATAACCACGACAGTGCCATGACGGTGCCATGAACGTACCACGATAGCGTCAAGAGCTAGCCCCACACGTAGGTGGGGGTTGCCATGGTGATGGAGAAGGAAGGGGGACTATAGAGATGAAAGTGGGAGAAACAGGGTTGTGTTGGTGATGGGGAATGGGGGAAACGGGGGAGAGGGGTTGTAATAAAGAAGGGGGTGTTGGTGTTGGTGGGGAAACGGGGGGGGGGGGAGAAGGCGTGGTGTTGGTGGGGGTGTTACCACGTGTTGATGGGAGTAGTGGGTAGGGAGTCACGGGGGGAGTGTCATCACGTGGTGGTGGGAGTAGGGGGAAGGTAGTCGAGGGGGGAGTGTCACCATGTGATGGTGGGAGTAGGGGAAGTGGAGTCAGGGGTGGGTGGAGGTGAATGAGAAAGGGGGGGGAAGGCGGAAGAGGGTGCAAAAATGGGGGAAGGCACGCGTAACGAACGGTTTCTTATCGTCACGATAAACATACGACGATCATGATAGTGTCACGAAGCTGCTACATAGATAACGATAGCATCATGATAGACTTACGATACCGCTGCGTTGGGTACGAAAATCGGGGAGCTTCCCAATTTTTTAATGCACACACTAACTTTTTGTGGCCTCGGCCGAGAGCGTCACGAGCGTCACGATCGGTCACGATGGACCCATAACCAGGACCATGACGGCGCTGCGCACTGCATTATTGGCGCATTCGTAGTTCCATTATGGAATGTGTGAAGGGGGCTTGGGAAGAGTAAAGATCCTCGGTGCTGCCGCGTGATACAATAGACTCGAGAGGGTAGGGTAGGTAAGGGACAAGGGAGGGGTGCGCAGACCTCTTCCACTGCCCACAAACTCGTCTCTGCGCATCTGAATCATTGTACATCGTCCAGTGATGTGAATTTTTGTAGGCCACATTTTCGTACCGAGCCACCAGAATTATCATATTTTCAGATTGATTATCGTACAACCTTAGGTAAAATCATATAGTCAGCAAATTACTTTATAATTTTAGTAAATAACTTGTAATTTACTTTAGTAAATAACTTGGTAATTTTACTCACCCCAGTTTGTATATCGTAGCATTGGATTTTCGATCTCGTATATTAAAAATAGACCCTAATTTACACATCTCGTATCATCGGATTCTCATATATCGAATGCTCGTATAACGGGACCTACCTGTAAACAGCTTTATGATTACCATCTTGCATATCACAACTCATGTCCACCTGAAAGAAAACTGGTATAGAATATAACTAAATAAGTTGAAAATCTAACTTTCTGACAGGAGCACAAGGCCAGCGTAAAGATGGCGCACCCTGTACTTCTTTCTTATTTCATGTGAATAGAAGTTCTCAAGGTTTCTTGTCCTCTGTCCTTATCCCACTACCATTTTGCATAGTAAACAAAAATAAAGACAAGTACGTACTTCAAATTCCCCTAAGTTCTTTGTATTTTTTTTACCATCCCTTTCCTGCACATGTAAGGAGACCACTCATGTTGGAGCTCTGACATGACTGCAATGAGGCAAATTTCCACAAAAACCTCTATGGGGAGGTGGTAGCAGAGTGGTTAGCACCTCCATGTGGCATTCTCGGTAACCCGAGTTTGATCCCCTATAAGAACCAAACTCCACTTGAAATCTTTCTACAACGTCGAGTGAACTAAGAACACCTACATGCTGCCCATTAACTCTACCTTCGATTGTGAGTGCATCAGAGGACACAGGGGGAGGGGAGGGGGGGGGGTGCATGAGCCTCTAATCACAGGCATCACTATAAAAATCCTGCCTGCGTCACCACAGGCGAGGGCAATCATCACAGAACTCAAGTCAACCTCCGGGGCCTACCGTCCGAGCCCTGGAGGACGCTGCCTACAGGCGCTATATGCACAAATATAATATATATATTATATATATATATATATATATATATATATATATATATATATATATATATATATATATATATATATATATAATATATATATATATATATATATATACAGTCGACCCTCAATTTAACGGACTAAAAGGGGGAGAAGTGGTCCGTTAAAGTCGATTGTCCGTTAGAGCGGGGGTATTTTCCCAAGGGTGTGAAAATATAGGAAAACACAGGAACAATTGTGAAATAAATGAGAAAAAATCACAAACACAACCAGACCGTGTGGCTATGTTGGGAGGTAAACAGTGACTGGCGCTACATCAGGGATTTGGCACACATGCTCACGACTGTTCGGGACTGGTATTAGGAGAGGTAGTAAGTATCCAGGCTCGCTCATTACTGCTTGGTATGCTATGAATTATCATTATTCTAGGTGAATGTAAACATATAATCACATTTTAATTGCTATTATTCATATACTAGCCGCAAAGCCGACCTCCGGGCGGACTTTTTGGCTAGCTCCTGCGGAGGGCTATTGGTAGGCCTTCGGCCCACCACCTGTGTTTGGTGGGCCAAAGGCCCACCAAACACAGCTTTCTGGAGAGTGTTTTTGGTTGGCCTTTGGCCCACCAAACACAGACTCTCCAGATAGCCCCTTCTAACTTTCCTGAAATCATGGATGTAGAAATGTATGTATTAACGCCTTACCCATCACCCCCCACCCATTCACTCACCCATTACCCATCACCACACACCCATTCACTCACCCATTATCCATCACCTCCCACCTATTCCCTCACCCATCACCCATCACCCCCCACCCATTCACTCACCCATCACCCCACACCCATTACCCATCACCTCCACCCATTCACTCACCCATTACCCATCACCCTACATCAAGGTTTCCTCAATTCTCGCAACCCACATTTTTTCTTCACAATTCTCGCTGATAGGCTGCAAAAAAAAAAAAAAAGAAAGTGATCGGATCATCTCATAAGTGGGCTTAAAAGTTGCCCCTGGTCGAGCTGGTTCCAAAAATGTGCCATATGAGGGGATTGGGGCACGGGGGGCGGAACCTATCGCGGACACACCCACACACACAAAACACACACACACCACACAAACACACACACACACACTTTCGTTTATTACTATAGATGAAGGCAAAGATATGAAAATAAAGAAAGGGCTCACCCACCCTGGCAGTGGGGCCCGCGGCAGAGCAGATCAGGGGAACATTATAATCACCCCAAAAAGGGAAGAAAAAGTTCCCGTAAATGATGATTTATCCCTAAAATTTTGACTTTTTTCTCACCTTGGTAGTGAAGGTAAAAAAAATTATTACAAGCCAGAGCAGGCCGGTTTTCAAAGGATTGTTATTATCATGACTTTTGCTATTATTAATAATTTTTTAGGGTTTTGATAAGCGTTCTATACACGTGTCACTATTTAGGTCAGGACCTGCATGTCCCCTTAAAAAGGGTGATTTAGGGTGTTGAGGTGCGGGAGACAAGTCGCAGCGGCCCGCCAAAACAAAAATAGTCACTATTTAAAAAATACACACCTTCTACCACAAAATCACTCAACACAGCCCTTTCCTTTATAACTTAATATCTGATACATAAAAACTCCTTAAAAACCCAATTCCAAAATAAAATGAGAAAAAATAAATTTGTTGGGCCCAAATTTTGAGCGGAAGAGCGGTTGGCATCCCATTCTTGCCGCAAATTTTTCAGCAATTTGGAGTCCTTTTAAAACCCAAGTCCGTTTAAAACGAGGGTGACTGTATTAATATATTATATATATATTATATATAATATATTAATATTATATATATATATAATATATATTATATATAATATTATAATACACACAAAACCCCATTTCCCGGATAATAGGGGGAGCACTGGTCCGGGGAAACCCCAAAAGTCGGGAATGCAAGTAAAAAAAAAATATAAAATAAATATTAATTATTATATATTATATATTTTATATATAATATATATATATATATATATATTTTATATATATATATAATATACATATAATTAAAATATATACGGTGGACCCTCCAACTGAGCAGTTCACCCACTGGGTTTCAGGGAGTGGATCGATCCCCCATTGACAAAATGCACCCCCTCTGAGAATCAAGGGCTGTAGCAAAATTTAAGGGTGCAAAGGAGCTGGGGGTTTTTAAAAACAGTGGGGGCCCTCAAGCTGGGGGTGGGGCCAGTCCGCGGGTGCATGCTGTCCCATACCGTGTGGCAATCAGGTACCCTTTCCCCCTGACGGAAAAAAGGGGGTGGGCCCCTATCTGGAAAGGGGGAAGGGGACCCTCAGGGTGAAAAATTACCTGATTACACTCTCAGGTACCCGGCAAGGTGCTTGCCCTCTTTGTGACACGAATTCGCAGTCATCTGGTGAAGCTCAGAACCTCAGCATCTGGGTTTTACGCCTGGTAGGTAAAAAACGGACCCATCCTAGCCTTCGGTCCTGGTGGAACGCCGAGTGAGTTTCGACAGGAATGCTTTCAGCCAGTTTTATCTCAAGAAAGGGGTTTGACTCAGTGATCGTGAGCACTTGGGATCTTTCCCACTTCGAGGGATTCCAAGGAATTTTGGTTTTTAACTGGTCAGTATCTGGGACTGAGATGCTGGAAGTGTGGGGCAGGGGTACCAGCTTTTTCCTGTGAAACAGGAGTGGGCAAGGGGCGTCCTTTCCCACATTTTCAACCCCTTTATGGGGGGGTATTGGACAAGGGTTTTAGATCAAAGTGATTGTGGAGCATCCGTCGGCAAAAACCCAAAATCACTGATCTTGTTTTTTGCCGATGAACAGTAATCTTTGTGAGCGCTGGAGGTCCTGGTGATGGCTCTGAGGCGCTCACGAGGAGGCAAAGCCTTTGGGGGCTTGAGGCTCCCGACTCAAGACCAAGGTCCCGGTTTTGGAGACTTACTAGATGAA